>BRDA01036551.1:0-16590 GCA_036984385.1 Crenuchus spilurus | reverse complement strand
CGTTTCTCGGGCTTCGTTTCTCTGGCTTCGTTTCCCGTCGTTTCTCGGGCTTCGTTTCCCGTCGTTTCTCGGGCTTCGTTTCCCGTCGTTTCTCGGGCTTCGTTTCCCGGGCTTCGTTTCCCGTCGTTTCTCGGGCTTCGTTTCCCGTCGTTTCTCGGGCTTCGTTTCTCGTCGTTTCTCTGGCTTCGTTTCTCGTCGTTTCTCTGGCTTCATTTCTCGTTTTTTTCTGGCTTCATTTCTTATCGTTTCTCTGGCTTTGATTCTCATTGTTTCTCCTGTTTTGTTTCTCATTGTTTCTCAGGCTTTATTTCTTGTTTCTTTGCTTTATTTTTCTTTGTTTCTCTGGATGTATTTCTCAATTTCTCTGGCTTTATTTCTTATTGCTTCTCTGGCTTTATTTCTTGTTTCTCTGGCTTTGTTTCTAATTGTTTCTCTGTTCTCTTACTTTAGTTCTTGTTGTTTCTCTAGCTTTGTTTCTTGTTCTTTCTTGTTGATAATGCTCAAAACAAACTAAAACCTGTCACACCAAAGTGACAACGCACGATGCTACCACCTAAAAATGGATGTGGAAACAAATAGTGGCTGAGAAACCCAAGAATGGGAGTAAAAAACAAAGGCTGCCAGCTGAACCACACCGACACACTCTAAAATGGAGCATAAACTTGTAAGAGTGATGTTTATCTATTTCATTAGTCTTTTGTATTTATTTCGGATTGTTTTCTGTCTGTAAAACTATAGTTATTCTATATAAAATGTATTTTTGTTAATATTCTGGAGTGTCTGGATTGGACTAATTGGATTTACATTATTACTTATGAGAAATACTGCTTCAGTTATCATTTATTTTGGTTATCATCAGGCACTTTAGATCAGATTAAATAATTACATTACATTGCATTTAGCAGACGCTTTTATCCAAAGCGACTTAATAGTGGGAAAGTACAAATGCGAAAAATACTAGAGTTGTACTAGTATTTACTAGTACTAGTATACTAGAATTAACATTTCGATATCGAATGCTGAGTGTATATCAGTACTCATGGGGAGTAACAGGACATCAGTAAAGAGAACACAGGCTGACAAGTTTGTTTTGTACTTTGATTTAAAATACAATGCAGTGATTTAAAAAAAAATTCTTTAGCATTTTTGTTGTATTTTGTGACCTTTGACAGTCAATCAATGTAATGACAGAGTCAAATAGGCCCCCTTGAATCATCTGGAAGTATGTTAGGTTTACTTGTCATTTGTCACTGGTTAAGTAAACTTGGATCAAAATTGCTTGACATTCTTGTTATTTTAAATAATACAATGCTTAAGAACAGCCCACTAACTGTTTCAAGTAAACATGAAGTTGTGTATTACTGGAGTGTTCATACTGACAAATGTGATGTTCCTTACTGAACTTTTTAATGTATCTTAAATTTGAAAAGACAATCTGTTAAACTGTCATTAGTCAGTGTGTTTGTAATTTTTGGTTTCCTTTCAGTTGATATTAATAATAATAATAATAATAATAATGTGAGGTTGCACTGTGCAGGCATTTTGGAACAGCATCAGTTCAAGTGGCAAATAGAGCAACATGAACATTAAATTTACTGTGCTTGGTTCTATGTGTAAAGAACAGTGAATACCATCATAAAAATAATGTGGAACAGCTGACAGTAAGTGCCATGGCCAATTCCACAAGGTGATTTTTTTAAATGTGCTGACGACGATCAAATGCTTTGTACTTTGACCCACAGAGTAAAAGGAACCAAACTGATTTGTCAGCAGCATTCAATAAGCCATCAAACCGCTTCTCCTGGGGTTTCAGAAGTGCCTAGTTTTAAGGCTGAAGATGAGTACATTCAGATGTTTTGCTTCTCTTTTATCACTTCACTATCTGTATATCCCTTGAATGTTACTACGCCAAAATGTGTCCTTAAATTGAGTTCAAGCTCAAAATACAAGTGAATATAATGCTGCACGCATCTTTGGAGAGAAGTTTGTTTTGTGTGCAATGTTGTGACCCTCCGTTAGCTGTGAAAATATTTCCATCATTCAGCAGTTTTCTGCACATGTTTACAGTTTAATTCAGTTTAAGGCTATGTTGTCTTTTTGTTATTCTATTAAGCAATCAGGGCTTTAAACACTGCAGAAACGGAAAACGTTGAGTCTCTATCTGCTAGACATCCTTACTATGTTAGTATTACGTCCTCTAGGGGTAAGATGCAATAAAGGTTTTTAAGTGAGCACCTAATCAGCCTCAGACCAACAATCTCACCACAACATGGTATTCTAAACACGGGTTTAGTTTGCAGATGGCTCAAACCAACCCATAATCAAACAGGATTTCTAAGATCCTCAGGGTGACCACAGGCCAAAACAACAAACAAAAACTGTAGAACAAAAGGAGAAACTAACTTCCTAAGTAAAGAAAAGAAGATACACAAACCTTACCTACCTATTCTTCTCCAAAAACAGAGGCAAAATGGACACAGCAAAAGAATAGGCAGGTCACCCCTACAATCCTGTAGACCAAAGAAACACACATAGATTGATTGGTCTGAGGTGGCGGGTGCCCACTGGAGCAGCACGTCAGATCAGACAAAAAGGCAGCTCCCAGACTGCTAAACAAACAGCCTATTTAACAGTCTAAGCAATTTAGCTAAGCCAATAGGAAGCAGTCAATAACGCTGAGCAGCAGGCCGGTAATCAGTCCACTGTTTAAAAGTCCATCAGCAGGCGGAGTCACAGCCACTTCTCATAGAACAACCAAACCTCACAAAACAACTTTATAAATTTCCTCTGAAGGACACAGCATTATTATTCACTTGCATCATTTAGCAAGATGCTGTCAAAAGTTCACTTGGCTTGATGCTAAGGAGCACAGACATAGCAGTTGCTGAAGGTGAAAAAACAGATCTTTCTATTCACTGCTGTCTTTATTAAGTTCATTCTGTTCAGTTTAAATTGTTCTCTGATGTTGAAAAGAGGGCATGCCACTTTGGTTAGGGTGAAAAATACCAAGATGTACGGTTTTACATTTAACACTCCGATTATGCCTCTTCCTGAAACAAGCTGTTTGCCTTTTATGGTGGGCTCATGAATAATTTACAAACTTAGAATTAGCAGACCAGAGGAGGATGGGTCCCCCATGTGAGTCTGGTTCCTCCCAAGGTTTCTTCCTCCAGCTCTGAGGGAGTTTTTCCCTTGCCACTGTCGCCATTGGCTTGCTCACCGGGGATTAGGGATTAATGATTTGGTGTTTTGTTATTACTAACCCTGTAAAGCTGCTTTGTGACATCAGTTGTAAAAAGGCTTTATAAATACATTTGATTTGATTTGATTTGAATTTTTTTAATGAGCCCTTTTCTAATTGACTGTTTACATATACTTATTTATACTTTTTTCAGTGTCCACAGGGAGCTGCATTTACCTCTGGGGATCATTTATGATGTTATTGTGATTTCTTTGTACATTTTGACAGTGATACTGTGTGGGTGCCAAAAAAAAAAAAACAAGTGTGAAATGAAAACAGCTTATGGAAGAGGTATGTAAGACAGAAGTGTGACAAAGAATGTGAGTGAAGGGAAAAGCTGTTATGAATTGAATGTAGGGTGTTAAGTGGACGTTTTCTAGACGTAAAGTGGGAATTGAAACTAATGATGGATGGATGCAAAGTCAAGACTACTGCAAAACAGTCTGTTTTCCATGGTGTGTTCATGTTTTGTTTATGTGGGATTTGTGTTTGAAGACAACAGTGTTTCAGGTTAATTCTATATCAGTTCTATGTACTTAACTCTTCTTATTTCCAGTCTAGGGCACCTTTAAGTAATACAACTTTTCTTTCACTAATCAAGAAGAATATATGCTGGGAAGAACAGAAGTCCTGCAAGTGGTCAGTTAAAGGATGGGGCTGAGCTGTGGATGATTCAGCACTTCTGAGTCTGTCAGCATCATATCTGAGATTATCAGCATTGCTTACATTTATTTGTACACTGCAAAAACTATTTTTAAGAAAGTTTGTTTTTCAATGACTATTTTAAGTCATTGTTTATGGAAATTTTTTCTTATTTTTGTCTAAAAAGCTCATTCTAAGAACACATGTCTAACTTTTTCTTAATAAGATATTTCAGCTCATCTTGAGCTTTATTTACCAGTTACAGGGTGTGACTATGGTTTGGTTGAAATTCCAGAATAAGATTATTTTTCTTATTTAAAGAACAAGGCCACTTCTCAATCAAAAACTTCACCAAATTCTCAATTTAAGAAATGTATTTAATTACTTTAAATCAAGAGTGTGTAACACTCATCTAAAAAATATTTATATAAAGAAAAGCTATTTTTGCTTGTAAGAAGCACAATTTTCTTTCATTTTTGACAATTTAGTTTAATTTAAAAACACATGAGTTAGATTAATTTGCTAGTTATCAGAATTCTAGCCAAGCAACATGTGCTTATCCCATTGGCAGATTTTTTTTTCTCAAAACAAGAAAAATTGATCACATTTAGGAATATTTGGCTTATTTCAAGTAGTGCTGTTTTTGCAGTGTAGTGTGTATATATGAAGGCAACGTTCCAACAGATATAAAGAATTAAAATATATTTTGGTCTATTATGCAAATCAGGATTAATTATCTGTTCCCATAATGACTCTGCAGTGGTTTGTTTCTTTGTAATGTGTGCAGCATGTGGTTTTGCATTGTCTTGTTGAAAAATGCATGGACGTCCTTAGAAAAAAGTTGTCTTGAAGGCAGCATAGGTTGCAGTAAAATCTCAATGTACTTATCTGGAGTAATGCTGTCATCACAGAAGTACAGTGGTAAAAGCCTAGCTTTTGGACTTGTTGCTGATAACAGTCTAAACAGTCTTTTTTGTCTTTGGTCAAAAAAAGATCTGCAATATCGATTTGTCTGATACATGTTTCCACTGAGTGATGGTCCGTCCCAGATGCCTCCAAACTCTAAGAAGTCAACACAGTCATCCATCCAACCAATCAACCAACTCAGGGACTTTAGCTTATAGGATTGTGGGTGGTTCAGTGCAGAGTGTATAAGTCAAGTATTCAATTAGATTATAATTCTTTACGAAATGGCGCTGTTGTGCTTTCTTCTCCACCTGTGTGGTGTGTTCAGTCCATATCAGATCCTCTTTGATATGAACATCCAGGAACTTGAAGCTGATGACTCTCTCCACTGTGGTTCCATTGATGATGATGGGGGTGTGCACATTCTCTCACTTCCTGAAGTCCACTATGAGCTCTTTAGTCTTGTTGACACTGAGAGAGAGATTATTTTCCTGGCGCCAGCATGTTAAGAAGCTGACCTCCTCTCTGTAGGCCCCGTCATTGTTGCTGGAGATCAGGCTCATGATTGTTGCGTCATCGGCAAATTTGATGTTGTTGGAGCTGTGTCTGGCTGTGCAGTCGTGACAGTACAGGAAGTACAAGAGAAGGATGAACACGCAGCCCTGAGGAGCATTGGCATTGAGGGTTAGTGTAGATGAGGTGATGTTGCCCAATTTGATCACCTTATTATTATTGAGTGTTATCATAATCACTTGTAATCAAGTGCAATGTTCCAAAATCAGTGCATCCACCTTCACATCCATACATATGTACAGAATCATATTAACCATCAAAATCTAATAAAATGCAGTTTTGTGTATTTATGAGTAACTTGCTGTCACTCTTTACAAATACTCTATTTGTTATTGTCCATGCTGTGGGGTCAGAGCTGTATAATGTGCTTTGATGGCTTGGAGGGCAGTATGGCAGGAATTAATATGTACTACATGCAGACATTGTGAGCAACAGACCTCTAAATCTGTGAAACGCTTTAGGCAAGGGGGAGGAAGCTCAAGGGATTATGACTATTTAAAAATCTGTTCTCCAATGAAGGAATACAAGTAGTCGTTTTGAAAGGGTACTTCCTAGGTGATGATTTATGTTTGTTCATATTGCTGCGTCTCAAAGCACACAAGGCTCCTAGTTATTTCAAGATATAAGACAGAGCAGTTCATTTTGTTCTTTATTTATTTGTCTGGAGACAAAACCAACAAATCCTGCACTTAGCCATTTAGACAGTGCTTATATTAAACATGTAGACAAGTGAAACGCTCCATCTTCAGTTCTACAATATTCAGTGATGTTTACAGTTTTTAAATACTCTTTGACAAGAAGCATGGAATGTGTGCACTTTTTAAAGCAGTCTGCTGTATTTAAGGCTTACAGTAGATTAGTGCAACATGTCTTGGTTTTGTATGTAAAAGAAGTAGATTGTGTAAGGAAAGTGCAAAGAACTGTGTCGTGTGAAAGCTCCTCTTTCTACTGAAGTTATTTATTTATGTCTATTGACAGAAATGCACACACACACATTTGTTGCCCAGGGTTCAGATGATGGTTAGGTGTCTACTCAAGGACATTTCATCCACTGATGCTCAGGGAGGGGAAAGACATGTCCATTCAGTTCCCTCTGTCAATTTCCTGCTGGTTCAGGGGACCGAACTAGCGACCCATCAGTCCAAAGGCTGCTTCTTTAATTTTATGATTTAAGATTTTGATTTTAAAAATAACCAAAAAAAAAACAACAACCCAGAACAAAAACAAAAATAATTAGCCATACTGATCTAGAAGAATATTTAAAAAACACTGGGGAAAAAAAACATTATTATCCTTTACTGATGTTTCATTAAGGACGGCACGGTGGCTTAGTGGTTAGCATGTTCGCCTCTCAGTGCTGAGGTCTTGGGTTCGAGTCCACATCTGAGCGGAGTTTCCATGTTCTTCCCGTGTCTGCGTGGGTTTCCTCCGGGGTCTCCGGTTTCCTCCCACAGTCCAAAAACATGGAGGTCAGGTGGATTGGCTACTCTAAAAATGTCCGTGTGTGTGTGTGTGTATGTGCGTGTGTGTTAACCCAGTGATGGACTGGCACCCTGTCCTGGGCTTAGTTGAATAGTGTAATGCCCTGCCCTGCGCCCAGTGAGGGGGTAGGGGACTAACCGCGACCCTGATAAGGATTAAGCGGGTGTGATAATGAATGAATGTTTCATTAAGTCACAAATAGTGCTGGTGAAGAGCAACCTCTTTTAAAATGAACCTGAGTTTTAAAGTGAACAAAACTAAAAGCTCCATGGGCCACAGCTCCGAGTGGCTCAGCAGGCTAAGACGCTGACACTATGACCAGAGGATTGCAAGTTCAAATCCCGGTCATTAAGATCAACCAATTTAGCCAATGTGATTTTTCACACAATGGAATTTGGCCTCCGCATTTAACCTATTCGTGCAGTGAAATACACACACACACACACATACACACACTAGTGAACACACTAGGCTGTGAGAATTTGTGCCCAAAGCGGTGGGCAGCCCTTATCCACCGGCGCCCAGGGAGCAGTTAGGGGGGTAGGTGCCTTGCTCAAGGGCACTTCAGTCATGTCCTGTCTGGGGATTGAACCAGTGACCTTCTGGTCACAAGACCAGATCCTTACCACTACGCCATGGCTGCCCCTCATGCTGTTTGCCATCAACAGCTGGGCCCGAAGAGAGCAGAAATTGGCAGTGCTCTCTCTGGGTGGGTAGATGGCGCTAATTCTCCCGATCACTTTCACACTACAATGTCCGTTTGCTCAGGCGTCTACTGATTGGTCCATTCGGAGCTGGGAATCCTGCACTTTCATCCGAGCGTGTTGGCTCCCCAGTGACGGTGTATCAGCGCTAGTTAGAAAAGAGGTGGTGGCTGTATCACACGCAACAGAGGAGGCTTGTGCTTGTCTTCACCCTCCTAGAGTCAGGGACAGTGCAAAGTGATGGGGAGAGCCCCCTAGCTAATGGGATGGGTTAAATGGCTACTACCACATTGGGAAGGAGAGAAAATTGGCAAAAATTATTAAAAAATAAATAAATAAAAAATAAAAGCTCCAACATTTTTTGTGTTCATTTCCTGTATACTTGTATACAACTATAGCTGCTGTATAAAAGTGTAAGATTTGGGTATGTAGACTAAAAAACTGACGAAAATATATAAAATACCGTAACATAACTTAAAATGAAATTAAATATCATACAAAATTCTGACTAATGAAAAAAAAAACTAAAGTATTTTGACACTTGTTGCTAATTTGTTACAGACTCTATAACTCCACATCAAAGGAGATGTGTTGTCTTCAACAGTAGCTATTAAAACAGGTGAATTTAAACAACCACCTCCTAAAAAACCTCCATTAACCACATCTGCGGCTCTTCAGAAGCCCTGCATGATGATTCCAAAGTAAATATTTTAGATCAATGCTGCAGAAGGCCAGGGATCGCTATCACAAAGGGTACGTGTGTAATTAGAACAAGAGCAGTAGTGCCTTTGATGTGATTATTAAAAACGACGGGCATTTGAAGACGGCAGGTGTTGTCATCAGTGAGGATTTGTTTCCATGGCAGTCCTGAATCTGTGGTTGGACTGTAAATAAATGAGCTGTGATTCAGAACCTCAGGTTGTGATTGGATAATTTAATCATTATGATGCTTGTGGAGGAGCTCTGGTGGGGGTCGGATCTTCATCCAAGTGTCAAGAGACGTTTGTGCTACAAAAAGGCGACAAAACTCGTTCCAAATGCCTGATTTAGTGCTGGCATCAATTCTAAGCTTTCCACAGACATAATCAATCCAGACAAAAGGCTTTGCAGTCATTCAGCTTTTGTTCCAACAGACAAATCCATTTTAACATCCTCACAAGCAGTGCTATTAGAAACCAATGATGCCTTTCTGACTCATTCATGTGATTTTTAACACAACACAATGAACAGATGTAGACGAACTGAGAAAAAAGAGAAACAGAAGAGGAGAATGAAATTAAGAGTGAGAGGGATGAATAAAAAGAGGAAAGGCACTATTAATACACCATTCTGAGTACAAAAAAAGTCATAAAGGCATAGAGATGCTTTTAGTAGAGTAAATTAAGGATGGAAAACCTGAGCTTATTGAAGTTCAGTCAGTCTAAATTACATACTTTTATTACTCACATATCACTACCATGTCACACTGTTCAGTCCTACCCATTCATTACACTGTATCATTGGACAATGAGTTATAAATATGCATAGAACTAGCTGTACTCTGTGTATTTTTAGCATTTATTGTATTTTTTACATTTTTATATACAGTATTTTATTTAGATTTTAGAATATATAAACATATGACAGATAATGACAGTACATTGTACATTTATGGGGGGGGGGAGATACAATAGTCTCAATTATATTTTTTATGCCTATATACATTATATCTGATCCAGTGGAAAGTCCTTAATATAATCAATAAAAGGTTGCCAGGTTTTATTAAATATTTAGCTTTTATTATTTAACTGATAAGTGTATACAAGTCTTAATTCCAGATCCTATGCCAATAGGAATAAGAGCGTCTGATTTCCATTTTAATGCAATACATTTTTTAGTGATTAACATCATGTCTGTAAGCTGTAGAGCACATTTACTTCTAAGATCTGTATTAGAATAGTTACCCAGGAGGCAGATTCCTGGGTCTTTTGGAAAGGCTGTTTCATTTATTTCTGATATAATTTTGCAGACTTTTTGCCAGAAATAAGTCACTTTAGGGCATGAGCAGGTGCAAAACATACCTTCCACACAGCCGCATCTAAAGCAGAGGGGTGAAATGTTGGGTTTGAATCTATGCAATTTAGATGGAGTAATATAGAGCTGGTCTTAAAAATTATACTGAATCTATATTTAGAGTTTAGAGTAGATGTGACGCTATCATTACACAGGTCAGTCCATAGATTTATATCTATGCTTACCCCCAAATCCCGCTCCCATTTCAACTTTGACTTATGTTTGTTTAGAAGTTGGTTTGATAAAGGTGCTGTATGCATTTTGGATATGATTTTATGAAGTGGTTGGAATATTTTTTTTCTGTGGGTAGATTCCATTTGTGTTTACTATTAGTTCTGATAAAGTCTCGCTGCTGTAGATAACAAAAAAAGTATTATTTAGATTACAGTGGTATGAAAAAGTTTGGGCACCCCTGATAATTTTTCATGATTTTCCTTTATAAATCATTGGTTGTTCGGATCAGCAGTTTCAGTTAAATATATCACATAGCAGACAAACACAGTGATATTTCAGAAGTTAAATGAAGTTTATAGGATTTACAGAAAGTGTGCAATAATTAAACAAAATTAGGCAGGTGCATAAATTTGGGCATCCCAAATGAAAAATTACATCAATATTTAGTAGATCATCCTTTTGCAGAAATAACAGCTTCTAAACACTTCCTATAGCTTCCAATGAGAGTCTGGATTCTGGTTGAAGCTTTAATGGTTTTCGAGCATGGACAGCCCACTTTATATTACACCACAGATTTTTAATAATATTCAGGTCTGGGGACTGAGATGGCCATTCCAGAACGTTGTACTTGTTCCTCTGCATGAATGCTTTAGTAGATTTTGAGCAGTGTTTAGGGTCGTTGTCTTGTTGAAGTATCCAGCCCCGGTGCAACTTCAACTTTGTCACTGATTCTTGAACATTGTTCCAAAGAATCTGCTGATATTGACTTGAATCTATGCGACCCTCAACTTTAACAAGATTCCCAGTGCCTGCATTGGCCACACAGCCCCACAGCATGATGGAACCGCCAACAAATCTGACTGTGGGTAGAAAGTGTTTGTCTTGGAATGCTGTGTTCTTTTTCCGCCATGCACACCACCTCTTGTTATGTCAAAATAACTCAATTTTAGTTTTATCAGTCCACAGCACCTTTTTCCAAAATGATGCTGGCTTGTCCAAATGTGCTTTAGCAGACCTCAAGCGACTCTGTTTGTGGCGTGTGTGCAGCCTCTCCTTGTGCAAAGTGCACTGAATAGTTGAACGATGCACAGTGACACCATCTGCAGCAAGATGATGATGTAGGTCTTTGGAGCTGATCTGTGGGTTGTCTATGACTGTTCTCACCATCCTTCACCTCTGCCTATCTGAGATTATTCTTGGCCTGCCACTTCGGGCCTTAACTAAGACTGTGCCTGTGGTCTTCCGTTTTCTCACTATGATCCTCAGAGTGGAAACTGACAGCTGACATCTCTGAGATAGCTTTTGTATCTTTCCCCTAAACCAGTCTTTGTTTTCAGGTCATTTGAGAGCTGTTTTGAGGCTCCCATGTTGCCACTCTTCAGAGAAGATGCAAAGAGGAGAAAAACTTGTATTTTCTCATAATTGGATTCACCTGTATATGTAGGTCAAGGGTCAATGACCTTACAAAACAAATTTTGTGTTCCAATAATTAGTGCTAAAGGTATTCAAATCAATAAAACAACAAGGCTGTCCAAATTTGTGCATCTGCCTAATTTTGTTTAAATAATTATTGCACACTTTCTGTAAATCCTATAAACTTCATTTCACTTCTCAAATATCACTGTGTTTGTCTGCTTTATGATATATTTAACTGAAATTGATGATCCAAACTATTTTATTATCTGATTTATAAAGGAAAATCATGAAAATTATCAGGGGTGCCCAAGCTTTTTCATACCACTGTATATTCTTGTTTAATCTGTTCAAATGACATTAAAATCCTTCCTTGTAGCAATGTTCTAAATGATTCCAATTCCTTTTTTGGGCCATTCACAAAATTTTTTACTTTGAAGGAATTGTGGAAGTAATCCATTCCTCCACAGGAAAGTTTTATATGAAATATGTCCTTCGTGTTCAAATAATTGAAGTTTCCCCATGTATGTACTAGGTGAATAATCATAGGGTTATCTGTTGCTTTTTTGTCTGACTTAATATCCCATTTTATATATAAGATCTATATAAGATCTCTTTTATTTCTAATTTTTCAATATTTAACTGAAACATATAGAAATTTGAGCAGAATATGAATTTTTATTGCATTAATTCTACCAAGTAGCGTAAGTGGGAGGTGCATCCATCTATTAATATCCTTATTCATCTTCCCCAGCAGGCCAAGCAGATAGGTTTTTTTTTTATAAAATTTTTTTTTTGTTAATTTTGTTACATTCTTATTATTAAATATTGTTGTTGGTTGTCCATCGAATCCGATGATGACATTTTGCATTTTGCAGTTCATTGATGCACGCGAAGGTGGCTCTGCAATCCTAGCCTGGAGGCGCAGAGTCTTGAACAGTGGGGACATTTGAAATCCGTTGTTGTAATCGCTGCTGATGCAGCTCTGTGTCGCTTTTCTTTGGCAGAGGTGAGCTTCCGTCGTCGTGCTACTTCATAATTGGCAGCAGCTTTGAGGGTTAGAGCCCTCCACTCCAGTCTGTCTCTTCACAAATCCCAGAATGCACCGTGCAAGCGGCAACATCCGGTTCACCATTTTCTCTTGTTTATGTCTGTGCCAGCTACACTACATACACTGTTTACAACTTTATTTGGTAAGTAAATACTTACGTGATATCTACTAGCTTTTGTAACTATATGCAGATAATATGTCTTTGGATATTAAACATCATATCTTGTTGTGTCAACTTGTATTTTCAATTTATGCAGTGGGTTTTTAGTGTAAACACGCTTTTGCAAGCTATCGTGTTGCATGCTATCAATTCAATGTAGGCCAGTGTGGCAAGCAGCGTGATAGTGTAGCTTAGTATTGATAGCATGGTGAACCGGTGAACCGGATGTTGCCGGTTGCGCGGTGCATTCTGGGATTTGTGAAAGGGGCGTATAGTACGCTCCTCCAGCTGCTTCGGCTTAATGTCGCACCACTGTATGTTTGCTTTCACAGTGTCTTTATATTGCAGCTTTGGGCGGCCTTTTTTTCTCTTGCCGAGCTGGAGCTCTCCATACATTAGGCGTCTTGGCATCCTAAACTCCTCCATTCGGAAGACATGCCCCACACAGCGAAGCTGAGCCTTGATGAGCATGGACTCAATGCTGGTGGAGTTGGTACACTCCAGGACCTCCAAGTTGGTGATATGGTCCTGCCAGCTGATTCCGAGTATGGAACGGAGAGCTCGTATATGGAAGTACTCCATAGATGAACATAATTACTTCCATATTATATATTACCTCGTGTTATACCGCATTACGTTCATCTTTGTTTTCAAGGTTTTGTTTAATTGTTTACTTGTACTGTCAGATCATGTAAACCCAGGCCCTGGATTACATATTACAATGATTTCTTTGAGAAATAGGATTTGATACAGTTTTACACAAACGTTTGGTTAGATTGCATATTTTTGTTGATCAGATGAATGATGAAAGCAATCTATCATGATTTCCCTCCAAAATGTCTTATCCACCTTTCAATCTGATTAACATATGTCAGTCATTTTTGTTTACCATGTGTTTTGTTGGGACAATGCCATTGAAGAACAGGGCATAAGGAGGCTAACAAAATATACAGAGAAACAGATGGACTACAGTCTGTAATTGTAGAACTACAAAGTGGACAGTTAGTGTAAATACAAGGAGACGGTGTTAATGTTCTTATTTCTGTGTCTGATTCTAGTCAGCATCTGATCTTTGTCTCAGTATTGTTTTTCCACAGGGTCTCCTACTGAAGTGTCCTCAGTAGACAGCAGGTGTATATATAGGTACATGTCCCCAAGCACCAGGCTTGTCTGGCACTAACCCAGTCCAACAGTGACAAGTGAAGGTGATCACCACCACTTCAGTGCCACCACCATCTGTAGTGCCCACATCCATACTGAGACAACAGTGAGCTGAACATGGAGAAAGAATCAAATAGATTGTGTAAACTTAAAAATTAAGATGACAAAAAGGATGGTTTAGAGTGATGCCATAGAAGAACCACTTCTGGTACCTTTAGAACCATTTAATGGATAACGTTTTTTGTAAATGAGAAAAGAATGTGATATTTAAAGTTTGATGAACCTCCACATAACGTAATAACAACTAACAAATAACAACCCGAGCCAAGATCCACTTAGAAACGTTTATTTTTAAGAGTAAAAATTAAGCAACAGAGTTTAATTCCATCAGTTTACTTTTCCCTAATATGGTGAAGGCTTCACAAGTTAAGGCTGGCCTCTCAGCACTTGGTATTTTTACCCAAGATCTGTGCACCCTATGCTTTTCCTGCCAATCATTGTTCATGCCATACACTCTTAAAACCTCACCCTGAGTTTGATTTGTGAGTGCAACTGAACCAGCTCATAAAGAAATGAAATGAAGAGGCAGATTTTGAGAAAACGTACCTTTGAGGTTCTAGTTGAAACCTAGAGCCAGGGGCGGATTTGGAAGTTCTGGGGCCCCAAGCAATGTCATGTCTGGGGGCCCTGATCAAACAGATTCTTTTTTATGGTTATGGTGCGGTACAGGTTTAAACATAAATTAAATTATTATTATTGATTATTAATAAATATTATTATACATACATTTTAAACATTATTATTCATATTTTATTAAGAATTACTAATAATAATATACTAATAATAACTACAAAAATATTATTATTATTATAAAATAATATTAATCATTAAATAAATATTAATTATTAAATATTAATAAACTGTTAAAATCATGTAATACAAAATTATCACCCAATTCTGTGTTACACCTTGATAATCAACTTCACTCCAATTCATTAATACAAATGTTACACTTATGTTTGGACTGTATGGTCAATAGACCTCATTTACACATAATTATACCTCATTTTTGAGTAAAAATAAGCAGAAATTCTGACTTATTTTGATAATAGTTAAACTTAAAAGGCATGTAAATGGATGGCTTATCACAGATCCATATCTCTGGAAGTTGAAATCATCTTCATTTCTAAGTACTTAAGAATATCAGTGCAGCTCCTGAACAGAACGGTAGAGATGGAGTCCAAAGGTGGATGGAAACTGAAAGCAGCTGCTTTGGCCTCACTGTGGAGCTCATAAAATAGAACATTTTTCTGCAATTTCTGATAACTGGAATCAGAAAGACACTCTATTTTAGGTTCACAAGAACATTGTTGCTTTTGGCAAATATGTTCAGAAAAAAAAAATTTGGCATGCGACCAAAAGATTTGACAGGAGTGTGAGAGTGGAAATGCTGTCACACACACATGCATACACACACACATACACAATTTGGTTCAGTTTCAGTACAAGTATACATAAACATGTACACAGATGTTGTTTGTATTTTTATCTTTAAGGATTTTTTCCATCAACTTCTATATTATATCTTTTACTTCTGAAGCGAAATAGAGAAACACTTTATTTCATGGTCTTCTATAGATGACAAACTCTCAACAGAACATTTGATTTGATTTTATTGTGAAACAAACAACAAACAGGACAAAATAACAAAATTTCAGTGTGCATAACTTTTCACCCCCAGTACTTCATAGAACCACCTTTTGTGGCAATTACTGCTGCAAGTACCTTTGGATCAGTCTCTATGAGCTTGCCACATCTTGCCAGTGAAATTTTTACCCATTCCTCCAGGCAAAACTGCTCCACCTCCTTCAAGTTTGATGGTTTCTGCTGGTGAACAACAAACTTCAAGTCTGACCACTTGGTTGGATTAAGGTCTGGGCTTTGACTATGCCATTCCAATACATTTACACATTCCCCCTTACAGCACTTGAGTGTTGCTTTAGCAGTATGCTTTAGATCATTGTCCTGTTGGAAGGTGAACGTCCATCCCAGTCTCAAATCACTCACAGACCAAAACAGGTTTTGCTCAATAATTAAGATTCACCTTTTTGCCAATGTGATTTGCACTCAACGGAATTTGACCTCCGCATTTAACCCATTTGTGCTTTGAAACACAAACACACACTAGTGCTCAAGGGCACTTTGGTCATGTCCTGTTTGGGGATCCAGCAGCCTTCCTTACCACTCCTTACCACTATTCCATGATTGCCCCTGTATTTAGCACCATCCATGTTCCCCTCAACTCGGACCAGTTTTTCCAGTCCCAGCTGCTGAAAACCATCCACAGCATGATTCTGCCACCACCATGTTTCTCTGTTGGCATGGTGTTCCTGGGGTGTTTCCCACATGCCTTTTAACCAGCTCAATACAAGCCTTCCTATTTTCGTCTGTAAGTAAAGGCTATTTTTCTGGCCACTCTTTCATAAAGCCAAGCTCTATGGAGTGTATGGCTTATCGTGGTCGTATGGACAGATACTCCAGTCTCTGCTTGGGAACTCTGGCGCTCCTTTAGGGTTACCTTTGGTCTCTGTGCTGCCTCTCTGATTAAACCCCTCCTTGCCCCGTCTGACAGTTTTGGTGGGTGGCCCTCTCTTGGCAGGTTTGTTGTGGTACCATATTCTTTCCATTTGATGATAATGGATTTGATGGTGCTCTGGGGGATCATCATAGATTTTAATATCTGTTTTTAACACAACCCTGACTTGTACTTTTTAACATTTGTCCCTGCCTTGTGTGACACTAAGATTGCACATAGGTAGACTTCACTTCACTAAGCACGTGACTCTGAAGGTAACTGGTTGCAGCAGAACATTTTAGGGGCTTCATAGCAAAGGAAGTGACTTCATATGCAAATGGCAATTTTCAGTTTTTTTATTTCCAAAATACAAACCGGATTCCAAAAAAGTTGGGACACTAAACAAATTGTGAATAAAAACTGAATGCAATGATGTGGAGGTGCCAACATCTAATA
>BRDA01036547.1:1093-12365 GCA_036984385.1 Crenuchus spilurus | reverse complement strand
CTGCCCTTAGACATTAAACTTGTTATTTAAGGAGTTATTTAAAAAAAGACTAAAGACTTACCTGTACGGCGTAGCATTTGAGGTTGGACATAGCTAGCATTTTTATGTATGTGGTTGTAATGATGTTTTTATTTTGTTTTATGTATTTTTATTATTTTATCGATCTTTTTACTGTATGTTAAGCACTTTGTAGGCCTACTTGAAAAAGTGCTATATAAATAAACATTTACTTACTTACTTACTTACAAGCCAGAATATGTTTTATATTTTATGTTCTTCAAAGTAGGCACCTCTTACTTAGATGCAGCTTTCTTGGCATTTTCTCAGTCAGCTTTATGAGGTAGTCACCTGGAATGACTTTCAGTTAACAGCTGTCATGTCAAGAGTTCATACCTTGCATTTCTTGCCTCTTAATGTATTTGAGACATCAGTTGTGTGTTTACTTTGAAGAATCTAAAATCTAAAACATAATTTGGTTTGTTTAACACTTTTAAATTTACTACATGATTCCTTATGTGTTCCTTCATAGTCTGGGTGACTTCAGTGTTCATTTACAATGTAGGAAAGAAAATAAAAAATAAAAACATTGACTGGTACTGTATATACAGTAAGCCATATTTTATATTTTACATGTTTTTCTAAATGTTATGTTCAGTAAATAAAGAGAAATATTCATTAAAATGTGTAGAAGTAGTTCAAGCAGGTGTTGCACAGTACTCTATATCCTTTATTTTGATTTAGCCAAGTTAATGTTGTGTGTTCTGCAGGTCTATGGTGTGAGGAGGATGTTGATGAGTGTCTGTTAACTTCATGTTTCCCTGGAGTGATGTGTGCAAACACACTCGGGTCATTTACGTGTGGACCTTGCCCTGACCACCTCACCGGAGATGGGAGGACATGCAGTAAGTTCAGACATCTGTCCTGAAGGCTGACTGCAGTCAGAATAATAATGAAAGACCACTGACTAGCTTGGTATATGTTGTCTCTGATCTCAATCTCTGACCTCACTGTGTGATTTGATTTCTTTTGAAGTGATTTATCATATCATGAAGTCTCAGACTTTACCACAATTCAGTTTAAAATTGATTTAAGTTTGATTGTATTTATGCACATACTCAGATAAAGCAAATGTAGACTGTAGATCAAACTAAAAATAATGACAATAAATGCATTTATTGAGGGATTTTTACATTTCATAATGGCCGGAGATTATCTGGCAACCATAACATTGATTTGACTATGATGATTAATATTAATATTAAGTGCCATCAACTCAATCCAGACTCCTGGTGATCATATGAATGTTGTATCTCCAGAATCTTTTGTCTTCTGTTTGGGTCTTCAGGCTTTTTAATGGATGTTTTATGATTGTATCCATCCATCTTGTTGCTGGTCATGTGTTGCTGCATCATTGTAACTGTCTTCTCAAGTGAACAGCTTCTCTAATGTGTCCAGAATCTTCAGTTTGGTTACGTGAGCGTCTAGTGAAAGATGAGGTTATATGTGTTTGATGATCCATTTATTTGTTTCCTTTTGTTGCCCAAAATTATGTCAAAAAATCTTCTCTGAGAACAAAGTTCAAAGGCATTGGTATTCTTCCTGTCCTGCTTTCTTTATTGTTCTATATCATGATGCAGTGATGATGATATCACTCTTGTCATTACAAAAATCTTCTAACAGAGTTCACTTATACTGTTTTTGAAGGTAAAACAGGACTTGATGTGAGGGAGGAAGACGTTAGAGTTGACTTACAGCACAGTGGAGTTAAGCGCGGACCTTCTAAACCCAGCCTCCCAGGTTTGTTACTATCACATACATGAAACTTGGAAACATTGCATAACTGGGAGACAGTATAGAATATTACATTGCTGACAAACTGTGTGTTAAGAAAAATATATTCTTACAATGTATGCAGTTGCGTAAAATGATTAGTGTTTGTAACATAAGTAGAGCCCCACCAAATTTAGAGGAACTTTTTCTGTAATTTCACAGACCTGGTCAAGATCTAGATTTCACTTCAGATGATAACTAAAACATGTTAAACCACAATGTTCATGCATCCATCCATCACAATGTCTGCCTGGCTTAAGAAAGCTTTTTTAGATCTTTTTCCTGGCAAACAAATCAACCCACCACATAATATATAATTACAGTAAGACTCATGGCAGAAGTTCCTGTTATTTATCTGCTTTTAACCCTCTGGATTTGGCACTCCCACTGGCGGCAGAGTATCAAAATGTAGCAAAAACAAAAAAAATGTTGGCTTCAGTTATCAGCTGGGTTTGTTATCGCTCCATCCCTAACTTTAATTCTGATTCTGAATCCTTGGCAGCTCCGAGCCCTTGCTCCAGTCAACCTTGCCATCCAGGAGTCCAGTGTTTTGAGAGTGTGTACACATCTGCCGGCTACATCTGTGGCCCCTGTCCCCCAGGTCTCTATGGCAATGGTCAAACCTGCACTTCAAGATCAGCAAACAGTGAGTGGAGGTTACCTCATGACAGGAGATAATGAAGGTCCTGTGCTAATATGACTTGAGGAACAGTAGATCTGTTTTTAGTATTAAAACATAGCTTGATGACATCAGCACTCATTATTACAGTTCCTCAAGCTTGGCCTTCTGACCTTCAGTACTTTGCAGGGCAAACATCAGGCACTACGGAAGAGGACAAACCTGATATTATTTCCTCTTCATCATTCTCCACCTCTCGCAAAACTGCTGAAACATCTGTTAGAGCTGAAAGACCTTCCTCCAGCAAGAAGAGACCATCACAGACTGATAGAAGCAGCACTGACCAGAATATCAGTCACGTAAGATCTTCTGGAACAGCAGTGCAGCTACATGAGCAGAAACCAGCTCTAGTGATTGTTGAGGATGGCAGGACTTGTGCAGATTCTCCCTGTTTCTCTGGTGTGACTTGTGAGCCTACTCCTGCTGGACACTTCAAGTGTGGCCACTGTCCATACGGTTATAGAGGGGATGGAATCACCTGCAAAGGTTAGTCCTGAAGTCCTAAAGTTAACACAAAGCATCTCCAAAAATGTGAATATTGTGAAAATGTTTATTTGTGTTCATAATTTACTTCAAGGAGGAAAACTAACATGTGCTGTTTTTTGTAGGGATTAACCAAATATTTGGCAACCAAAATGAGTGAAAAGACCTTTTTGTAACTAGTGGCTGTAGACAGGAACCAGACTGGAAAGGTTTTACACTTTCTTAAGTTGGAGAAACTTTGGTGTATCCTCCAGGGCTCCACTAACAAATTTAATAAATGTTGGAATTCTGTTATAGACCATTTAAAAAACAGGCTTTGGCCCACACAACTTTTATTTATTTATTTATTTATTTATTTTTAATTCCACCTTGTGGATTTATTTTATTCTGCAAATTTGCTCCCCACCTTTTTTCAGCTGGAGGAGCAATTTCCAAATAAGTCACATGACCGGGTATAAAAATTGCATTTTAGAGAGGCAGAGTCTGTCAGAAGTAAACATGGGCAGATGTTCATCAATTTGTGAAAAACTGTCTAAAAATGTGGAACAATTTCAGAAAAATATGTTCAGCAACATAGAATTGTGACTTTGAATATTCCACAATCTACAGTACATTTCATCAAAAGATTCAGAGAATCTGAAGAAAAGCCTGTGTGCAAGGGACAAGGTCAGTATTTGATATTTGTGGTCTTCAGGCTCTCAGAGGACACTACATTAAAACTAAACATGCTTCTGTACTAGAAATCACTGCATGGGCTCAGGAACACACCCAGAAATCATTGCCTGTGAACACAGTTTGCTATGCAGTCCACATGCAAAAAAGTTAAATATGTCAACATGATTTAGAAATGTTGATGTCTTTTCTGAGCCAAAGATCATTTAAATGGGCTGAGACAAAATGCAAAACTGTTCTGTTGTCAGAGGAATTTATTTTTTTATCTTTTTGGAAACAATAGAAGATTTCCTTTTTAAATTAATGTATGAACACAAACTATTTTTCATGATATTCTGGCATGCTGTAAGCTATTTGTCTGCATTAGAGAGGGACACAATGTCAGTTGTGGGGGGAGCTGTCTTCCTCACGTAAAACAAGGTACAACGCTATACCAAATCTACTATACCAACCCCCAACAAATCTACACATATGATATTGTAATTTTTAGAGATGCACTAGTATAGTGGAAGTAGTAGTATCAGTGGAAGTTTATTTTGGATCTGTGTTGGGTGTGCAGCTGTGTGTCGCTACCCATGTGGTCAGAACATGGAGTGCACCCTACCGAATGCGTGCACCTGCAAAGAAGGATACACCGGCTACAGCTGCCACATTGGTGAGTCGCAGTCCATTTAATATCAGATTTAGATTTTTCACTCAGATGTCTCACCTTCTGATTTCTGCTGTACACTAGAAGGGTTTTGACAGTTACACCCTGATTGGCCATCTGCATGTCTGTCTGTTTTTTTATACCGTGTTTAGTAATAATTTAAATGTAAAGAAGTTTAGAGAAGACCAGTTAGCATTCACAGATTAAATGAAAATCTTTATCTCATAACAATGTTGCATGTGAAGATCTGTCATTCATTAGATGGTAAGAGAACACTCATTTCTCATTGGATGCTGGACAATAATAAAATTAAAATATGTGTTCTAACCTGAAACACTTTTAACAAGTCCAGATAGACATGACTAGATGACTGTGTTTTAGCATCTCTGAAGAGGCAAGGATTGTGGCACTGGGCAGTGTTTACCATCAGATCTCACTCTGTCTTGATATCACATACTACAGGACACCTTCAGTCTTGTAGAGTCCATGAATTGGTGGGTTGGCCATAATAGCAATATGAGCAAGTTGTTTTTAATGTTATGGCTGATGGGCGTAAAGTCTTCAACTTTCTTTCTTTTCACATGGCAATTTCACACCCCACCTCCATTCCAGTCTCGTCACTCTTCCATATGTTCATTTAAACAGTGAGGAAGGGGGAGGGTTTGGTTTAACAGCACATCCCTGAAGCCAGTCAGAACTCCAGACCAATAGTTCTAGACCCATGTTTTACTAGACTCCATCAGGTGTGGTCCACACTCGTAAACTGCTTAATGGGAAACACAAGCAGTTGCCCACTAGGCATAGTGTGACAATGATGAGCCTTTTGGAACCAGTTACAGTATATTCACTGGATTAAACACACAATTTTCCACCCCAGATGCAGTTGATCAGCCAAGACATTTGGTATCCAACTTTTGCTTCTTTAGTTTAAAACTGCAGCTCTGAGTGAAGTTTTCAAAGCTTAAAGTAAGTCATATTGTGTCCTAAACCACATCGACTACACAGTGCCAAGCTATTTAAGTTTTGACTTTATATTTTGCCTGTATGTATACAAATGAACTATTTTGTTGACTGTTGAGGTTTAGTGTTTGATAGCAACCTTAACATCACAATATTATCTAAAGAAAAAAAGAATAAGACCCCAAACATGTCTATACACCATTCAGTCAACATTAACACCTCTCACAGAAGTGAGTAACACTGATTATCTTGTATATGTGCTACATGTGAAGGTCTGGGATATATTAGCCGGTAAGAGAGCAGTTGGTTCTTATAGACGACGTGTTGGATGTAAGTAAAATTTATTTGTATAGCACTTATCACAGACAGCAGCAACAAAGTGCTTCACAAAAAAAAGTCATAAAAATCAACAATAGACAAGTAAAACGATAAAACATTACACATTGTAAGAACATAGAACGATAAAAAACATAAAAGGATAAAACCTATAATGTGCCTGATGCATCATCCGAACGCCTGCCTGTAAAGATGAGTCTTTGGCTGTTTTTTAAAAGACTCCACAGAGTCAGCAACTTTTAAAAAGTTGGGTAGTGAGTTCCACAATTTAGAACCCAAAAGCTCAATCCCCACAGGTCTTCAGTCTGGTGCGAGGAACAGAGAGCAGATTCAGATTACTAGACCTAAGAGAACTGGATGCTGGAGGAAAACATGAGCATACAGACATGAGACACTTTAACAATGTCTCAACAATAGTTACACTAACAAATGTACTAACAATAGTTATTATCTGACAACAAGCCAGGGCAAACCTATTGATACAAGTTAGTTATTTTGGTGACTTTTTCAGATCAAGTGTTTGTAGGCAGCCTTTTCTTTACATAATCAATATTTGAACCCCAAACATGGGGTAAGTGGAAACATTTTTTTTGCCAAACCATTGATTTAAAGGTTGTTTTTTTAATTAAAGATTTTAGTAGCTATTGGCTGTTTTATGTTGACTGTGTGCATACAATTGCATGTGTTTTATTGAAGCGTTGTTATATGACAAGATAATCCTTTATTAATCCCACAGCGGGGAAATTTGTAAATATGATATGATAATCACGAAACACAGCAAACAATTTTCCTGACACTTTATACAAAATATACGTCTCTCATCTCAATTTCCTTCTGGCAGCTGTGTGTCGTCCTGATTGCAAGAACAGAGGAAAGTGTGTAAAGCCAAATGTGTGTGAGTGCCCTGGAGGCTACACTGGACCAACTTGTGAGGAAGGTGAGTTCAGTCATTGGATATTTAATGCAGAGCTATAGTTAAGATGGGCTTTATCACATCCATGACTTTGACTGGTCCAGGTAATATCAGAAGACCTACAGTGCCACAATCATTAGTGCCATAAAAATATTGTGAAGAAAGTCTTACCACATATAAATAAAGACCACATATTATGGGAAATATAATATATATATAGTTTTTACACCTATATTTGGGTACCTATATAAAACTAAACAATTAAAACCCATTCAGGTTTTTGTGGACTGTCTAGGTCTACAATCATATCGTTCAATAAGGGGACTTTTAGCCACGCCTCCACTGGTGTAACACCACCCACAAGTTTGATCTCTTGTCAGCCATTTTATATTTACACATAGATAGAGAGAAACACAAAACCTGCAGAGAATCAGAAGATAGCAGAGTAGATTATAATGTTGGCAAAAGCATAAACCTGAGCTTTTATCTTCAAGTGAAGCCTCAGACACTGAGGTGTTATGCCCACATCTTTGGCATAGGTCATTTACACTTCTGAAAAGTCCACTGAGATTTTACAGCAACATTTGTTGCTTTCAAGATGACATATTTTCCAGGGTCATCCATGCATTTTTAAGAACACAGTGTAAAATCACATGCTGCTCACATTACAAAGGCATGACTGAAGAAGAAGAGGTTACAGGTAACTGGCCCAGTAAAGGCAGCAAGAATGGGAGAATGTAATGTAAGTAATTGTGAATGTAACAGAAAGTAACTCTGTCAGTGTTCTCTGTTCTTCTTTTCAGCTAACTGTGATCCACCATGTCAAAATGGAGGCAACTGTTTGTCCAGAGGCCTGTGCACCTGCCCTTATGGCTATGTGGGGCCACGGTGTGAAATTAGTGAGTTTTACTTGCATTTTATTCAAAGACTAAATAAATATGCATCTTTCAATACATCATAGTTTCACAGGTATGACTCACTAGTAACGGGGATATCTCATCATTGCCCCCGCCCCCCCACTCTCCCGTCTCGATCCCGTTTTTATTGATTGTATTGTCTTGCATTTTATTTCACATGTTCACGTTATGTAGGTTTGTGTAGTCATGTCTTATGTAGCGCCTTGGTCCTGAGGAAGGTTTAGTTTCACACTATACTGTACACACTGTATATTGTTGAAATCAAAAGCCACTTGATTTGACCCAGTCTTAATGGACATGACTTCACATTGATTTGACCTATATCTGTGTATTTACAGTGGTCTGTAACAGACACTGTGAGAATGGTGGGGAGTGTGTATCTCCTGATGTGTGTAAGTGTAAACCAGGCTGGTATGGACCAACATGTAACTCAGGTACCTACTCTGTCTTTCACATGTTTAAAGAAATGTTTCATCCAGAAGTCGTCTTTACACTTTTCCACTTTGATGATGGATGAGGACATTTGATGTAAGCACCTTTTTTGACCTCTGACTTTATCCCATCCATGCAGTGGACACACACTAGTTGCGGCCACAGTGCCCGGGAGCAGTTGGGGGTTAGGTGTCGTGCTCAAGAGTACTTTTTGAGCCAGCAACTTTTTGTTTCAAAGTCTGCTTCTCCAACATAAAATTAAAGTTATTTAATTTGCAACTGGAGCTGTGTGCCTAACGCTGCTAACAAAACACGCAAACCCAATAGTCACCTAAATAGTAAAGACCTTTCTGTAAAAATACATCACCATAACTTCTAACAACTCCACTGTCTATCTTTATTTAGGTCTCAGAAAGGAATAAATTGATGTAGGACAGTAAATAACTTACGACTTAATGTGAACATTCAAAATGAATAAAACCTCTAAAGACAGCACTGTGTTTTAAGTTACATCCACTAGTCAGTGAGACATCAATTTAGATCTGGATGAAGTTTGAGTGGGTTGAGAAAAGTTTTGGGGATGTATTTTTACATAAACAACTGGGCTACTTAGGTGACTATTGAGTTCTAGTGGTTGTTAGCAGTGGTACCTCACAGCTCCAGTTACACTGAAGAAGAAAAATTTGGATGCTAAACATGGTTTACTGTGTGACTACATCTGAGCTAAGTAGGAAAAAGGGTAAATATGATTTCTGGGTGAACTACCTGTAATTCGTGTTTAGGAATAACAAGTCTTTCTTTGTTTTCTAAATATTATATATTAGTTATTATAATAAATATATGTACTAAGTATATAATACATAACTATAAAAGTGTTATTATATAATATATAATTAAATAAAACTTTTATCAATATTTTGGTCTCACATTGTTTGGATGGTACATTATTTTCCTCTATAATTAACATACTGTATTATTTGTTCAAACCAGAGTTAAGGTTAATTTTAGGGTTTGGGTTGAGGTTAAGTTTGGAGGTTAGGTTTAGGGTTATTGGAAATTAAGGCTTTGTTCACATTATCATCAACCACAAAAAACATCATATTTGTACCGGGTTGCCAGGCTTGTGAAAATAAGTTGTCGGTAAACATTAAAAGCTGGTGTGATGTGGGGTTTTGCTAAATGGAAAAGGAAATGGATAATATTAGATAATATTAGAAGAATATTTAGTTATTAAAGCTTATTCAAAAGTCTGTGATTAGACACTTTAAATTTTGGGATAGTTTCAGCTAGTGTAGTGTGGTTGTATGTAAGACAATGCTTTTGGGGATCTGGTAACCCTGTATTTTTGAGACTGATTGTATTAAAACTTGTATAACAGACTTGTTAGTAACTGATGTGTGATTGCTCTATGAACATGTATGCAGACAAAATCTGACCAATCACATTCATGTCCCATGCAAATGAATCAGATACATATCCAATCTAGGAGCAAATATAAAAGTGACTTAAATCTTATTTGAAAAGGTTGGACTTGACCTGACCACACAGCCCTGAAAAGTTCAGCTCTGAGTCACTTCAGCCTGGTGATGTGAACGTAGCCTAAGATGACTTTAATAGATAAATAGTTGAATTTGCATTAAATGCAAGTGAAGATTCTGCCAAGTATCAAAAACACACTATCCAAATAAAGTACTGTTTCAGACTCCATGCTGTGGAGCAGTATATCAGACACATTGTAGTGGATACAATTCAAGCATTTAATTTGTCTGGACTCTGTAACTGATCAGGACCATTTGTGATGTTTGTCTTTCAGCTGACTGTAAGCCAGTGTGCCTGAATGGAGGCACCTGCATTAAGCCTAACATCTGTGCATGTCCCAGTGGCTTTTATGGATCACAGTGCCAAATAGGTACAGTTCCACATAATCTGTGTTTCACTTATATGCTGATTAGAATTGATGGCCATTTGACTTTGTTTAAGGTTAAACAGTTAGCTCATCAACAAAATGTAACAGTGAGACAATACAGTAGAGGTCTGCGGGACGAGACATACATGTCGAAAAATCCCGCAAATTAATAAATAGTCTAGAAAATGATGAGAATCATGCAGCTAAACAGTCAGTAAGACAGTCAAAATACTGGCGGAGCCTCACCTGAACAGACGTTCAGTCTCTCTCTATCTCACTCACTCACTCTCTCTCTCACACACACACAAACGCCCGCGCTTTCTCTCTTTCTCTCTCTCTGTCTGTCTCTCTCTCTCTCACACACACACAAACGCGCTCGCGCTTTCTCTGTCTCTCTCTCTGTTTCTCTCTCTCTCTCTCTCTCTCTCTCTCTCACACAGACGCACACGGGCTCTCTCTGCACTAATAATTATTCATTAGGCCATGATTTTAAAAATTAGATTTGATTGGCCATGTCGATGGTGACGTCATCACCCAGAAGCACTTGCGGGATGTTCACGGTTTAAAAACAGTTATAAATTGTTCATATCGGTTATTTTATGCAGTTGTGTTGTGCTGGCTTAGTGTTTTATTAATGTAGTCATCATCCTGTGTTGGTAGATGTGATTGATTTGTTTATGTGAGTAACTTACCGTCTGTGAGATGTGCAGTAACACTGATCTCATCAGCAGCTTAGAAAGTGTTATATGTGTATCTGGTTTTTAAGCAAAGTGTTCTCCAGTAAGGAATAATAGGACTGTTCTGTATATACTGGATTTGCCAAGTTACCTTTTCTCTACCAGCACAATATGTAGGTATTTACTGTATAATCTTTGTATAGTTAATCAGATTGATGTGAGGATCAGGGGCAGTACTAGGGTGGGGCTACGGAGCAGTAACTCCAGGTCTTTTCTCAATATCTCCGGATCTTACATCCAACCCAGAACCGATCCAGCAACATCCGCTCCCCTCCTTCTGTCTGTCTGAGCGCACCCCACACACACTGGAGGACAAACTAAACTCAACTCGTGCGCGCCAAACGAAACGCTCCCCCCCCGTAAGTACTGCGGGCAGGAGCGGGCAGACATTTTTATGTGGCGGGCGGGAACGGGACCAAATATGACGAATTTATCGCGGGACCGGTCAGGAGCGGGACGAAAACATGCGGGAGCGGGACTAAAAAATCAGTCACGCGCAGACCTCTACAATACCGTACCCGTCAAAAGTTTGGAGACACCTTCTGGGCATTCAGTGGTTTTTCATTATTTAAAGATGGTCTGCATTGTAGATTAATACTAAAGTCATCCAAACTATGAAGAAATACATATGTAATTATTTAGTAAACAAAACAGTGTTAAACAAACCAGATTAGATGTTACGTCTGGTAGAAATTTATTACTTTTTGGTGACTTACGGGTCTTCCACAGAGGTTTGAAAACTGCCCATGCCATAACAT
>BRDA01036545.1:0-15812 GCA_036984385.1 Crenuchus spilurus | reverse complement strand
GGTCAACCAGCTTCACCAGCAAGGTTTAGCTGGTTGACCAGCAAAACCAGCACCACACCAGCATAAACCAGCTTGGACCAGCATGGACCTGATGCTGGTTTATGCTTATTTTTTTCAGCAGGGAAGTGTTAAGATTAAATTTAATTAGAAATTTAGGAAATGTTATATGTAATATTATCATAGCTACAATGCAGACAGAACATATTTTCAGCACTTCAGTAGTGCTAATGTAAACGTTAGCTGTTTTCTGTACAAAAGACAAGATAATGTAACAAAGACAACAAAAAAACAAAAAAACACATCAAAGGTTTTTTTCATGGCAAGACGGCAGCGCGCAGTTGCGCAGCAGCTTCTCACGCTCCTAGTTTTAGTAGTTTTTATGTCTGTTTACGTCGGTTCTGATACTGAATTCAGGCGCCATAGGTGGCTGAGTTACAGCCGAACCAAACTCATTCAGATAAGAGACAGTTTAGCCACAGAAGCAGCAACTTTGGATAAAAACGTTCGGGCTGAGCTGGGCAGACTACGGCTTCTCCGGACACCGGCCCGCTAGAGTGGAACACAGGCCGGGGGAGGAGACAAGACCGGTGGCAGAAGCGAGGCAGCGTGCTAGCCAGGCTAAAGGCTAATGCTAAAAATGTCCCCCATCTATTTTCCTCTCCAATGTCCTGTCTCTGGACAACAAGCTGGACCTCCTGCGGCTGAGGATGAATGTTTCTGAGGAGATGAAGAACTGCGCTGTGATTTGTCTCACAGAAACATGGCTGAACCAGGGCAGGCCAGACTCGGCCTTCCAGCTCGCCGGCCGGCAGCTCTTCCGAGCAGACCATAACCAGCAGTCCAGGAATACCAGAGGGGGCAGTTTAATAATCTATGTAAGTGAAGGTTGGTGTACAAACTGTGTTGGTAAACAGCCACTGTCTGAGATGAGCATAAGAATGTTCCGCCATCTTAACAAATAAACCAAAAAACCTTTCTTCTTGCTTCTCCTCTGTGTATTTCTTCCTATTGAGGTTTTATTGAGGTATATATGTATTTCTTCTTCTCCTGTTTTATGTCAGCCAACGGTAAAACAAAGCTACAGCGCCATCAAATTTGAGTGGCCAGTTCGTCATTACAGCACAAACAGTTTCAGTTCACTAGCCTGTTTGTCCTTTTTGAGCTACTGTAGAAACATTGCGATGCAACATGGCGGCCTCGGTCGGTGTTCGACCCGCGACCACTGTAGATATAAACTGCTTATTCTAAGGCAAAATAATCAAATGACTTCTTAGTTTATGATTAGATGTGATTTTAATCATTTTTATTAGTGATTATCTTAAATTCTGCTAAAAGATAACCTGAAATATTACATACTGTGCCTTTAAAACACCACTTTGTTTTAGCAAAGTATCTTTAGCCCACTGCACATGTTCAGACTGTTTAGTTAAAGTGTCTTATTTGTGTGCTTATATCACTCACTACGTAAATCACGCCATTTGGGGTGAAAGCTATTTATGATCCAGTGCTTTCTTACTTCCATGGCTCTGTTTGTATAAGTAATCATTTTATGGCTTAGAGTGAATCGGTGATTCAAGCAGAAAATCCTGAACTCATTTAGAGTAGCAGCTGAATGCTTTAAAAAAAGCTCTATCTCCATTTGAACGAGGCCTAATTGAAAAGCAAATAGCACAGTCGACTGGGCAATAGGCTGCTGAGTGATATTTTCCTAGGCTGCCGGAGGAATCCGGCCTGGAGGAGCCTTCAACATGTCACTGAACGGGGATGAATTGATGCTTTAGATATTAAAACCCCCAAAGGCCAGCAGGTAACAGAGGGGATAAGTGGTCTCTTTGACGACAACTGGCCAAATATTGACCTGATAATCAAAGAACAGGGACGTTCTAAAGGCCTGACAACTTGAGAGAGTGCATGTCTAATTGTTTAATTGACAGAAAGTTTGTGCTCCATCAGATCAATTAACAACCTCCCCCAACACAGGATCTGACCTTAAAGTGATGCTTTCAATCAGAGAGATTGCGTGTGAGTCTACCTCTCTTGCTCTATCCCTCTCTAAAACTCCAATCACTCTTCTCCAGTGATGTCCGAGAGCAGCCCTGTGGCTCTAATGGACTGTTTGTTCCTTTTTCGCAGGGCAGTGATTAAAGCTCTGGAATAAAGCTGCCCAATAGTTTAACATGCTCATGTGAATGGGCTCTGATAGCAAGCCAACTGATCGTATCTAAGCCCCAAGGCCAGCAGATAGGACAGGATTGTTCTATCTCTTAACTGGAGGATGTTAGTGATATGCTCTAACAATGCTTCCATTAAACATTATGGACGAGTGATTGAGTCTCTTTTTAAATCCATTAGGGATATCTCTGCCACTGAAGACACAACAGTTCAGACTAATTAGGTGGAAAGCTCACACCAGGGTGGGTACAATATTAGTGCTACCATCAGCTGATCAAAAACCATTAAGCAATTGTAAATAAAGGTCTTTATCAAGCTGGAGTTGGGAAACAGAACAGATATGTACCTTTTCTTGCCTAATTCATTTGACCAAACCCAAGTTAAAGGTAAGGTAAGTGTGTTTATCTAACACCTTTCATACACAAGTCCATTAAAAGTGCTTTACAGATTTAAAAATCAATAGAAACTAAAAAGAAGAAATTACACAGAATAAAAGTGAAAAGGAGCAGGTAAAATACAGAAGTGAATCAGTATAAAATTTCAAATAAAAAATAATATAAAATAAAAAAAATACATTAAAATAAGAGCACAGGTATCTTTTTACTTCTGAAGGCCAGAAGGAATCACACTGACAGTTACACTAAATGTACCCTACACTCCCTACACTTCAAATCTTAACATCTAAAAAGGAGACAAGGATAAAAAATATATAGCAATAAATTGAAATATAATTCAATAATTCAATTCAAATTCAAATCAAGAAGGAATCAATCCACACTTTAGTTTCCCTTAGAAAATCCCAAAATTGTGATCACGGTTAGACTATATGTCCCATTTGAACCATCAAAATATAAATGTTGGTTCGCTGGCTTAATTCTCTTAATTGGGATCCTAATTTGATAAAATGTTTCCGTAAAACCTCCCAGGAGTCCTGCAATAACATTTTGTAAAAAATAAATAAATAAATAAAACTGACCATATGTTCACCAGGTTTTTCACTTTGTTACAAATAAACAAATCTCAGATTTGACACAAAACCAGTTTTGCTTAAGATCTGAACATTCTGGATTCATGAAACTTACCTCAAATCAATTAAATAAAATTATTTCAACTGACGGCACATTTTTCCCAAATCATTTATATGATATGAATTAATCATAATTAGCTGTTTGTTAATCTTCATCTTACATTTTTGATGGTTTGAATTGTTTATGGGCTTCACTAATTAAAAACAACATTCTACATCATGTTCACAACATTTTCAAATAGCAGTGAACAAATCAGCTGGACCTTGTCATTGACCAATTTTTTAATTTCCAGCGAAATATTTAACTAGATTGAGGTCCTGTTTGCTGACCATGTCATTGAATTGTTCTGTTTTTAAAACTCTTTACTGTGAGGGGAGACACACTATTATCATGAAAAATGACTACATCATCACATTTTTTCATTTATGTATGTATAAAACACAATAACTGCCCAAAAGAAGACTTAACTGTGTTGATATAATTTATAATAAAAATATTATATTCTGTGCAGGACTTTTTTCAAGTGTACATTGAAATTAAGTAGATTATCTGCTCTGTTGTCCTCATTAGTTCAAAGTTGTGACAGCTCTCTGTTTTAGTGTCTATTAGTATGGTCATAAAGTGTCTCTGAATTGTAGTTTCGAGGTGTTTTATTTGTACCCGTGCATTTGGTCACCGCTCAGAGAAACAGAATCAAAGTAAACAGAATGCTCTCATCAATTTCACAAACTCAGATAATGGTGTACGTTTATCCAAGGTGTTGAAACTTGATTACTCCTGTTACACTCACTCTCTCTCTCTCTCTCTCTCTCTCTCTCTCTCTCTTTCACAGTGTATTTTGCACATTCCTTGGTCTCTCTATTAAACCCACACATTAACCAGCATCACTCCTACCTCATCCTGTCAACCTTTTGTTATTAATACCTGTTAGATTACAACAGTACTTAAGTACTTCTGACATTTACAGCTAGTGGCGGCTTTTAAACAAGCCTCTTCACTCAAAAATATTGACCAAGAGGACAGTTCTACTTATAAACCAAAAATATATACACCGATCAACTGTTACATTAAAACCACCTCCTTGTATCTTCACTCATTGTAAATTTTAGCTCCACTGACCATACAGGTGCAATTTGTAGTTCATCTGTTTCTCTGTATACTTTGTACACCCTGTTCTTCAATGGACAGGACCCTCACAGAGCAGGTTGGTCATACTCAGTGGTGGTGGGTGGTGTGTTAGTGTGTGTCAGAGTGGACTACAATCTGTGACTGTAGAACTACAAAGCGCAACTGTATGGTCAGTGGAGCTAAAATAGACAATGAATGGAGATATAAGGAAGTGGTTGTATTGTTATGGCTGATTGATGAATAGAAACATAATGCTTCTTGTCTTTTTTGTTTGTTTGTTTGAGCTTCAAACAAAACACATATTACAACTGACCCTATATGTGGGTTTAACTGTAACAGACACAGGGGCTAAAATAGCTAAAATTCTGATCAATAAATACTAAGACAAAACATATAGCTGTTTTGAAAGAATTAAGCCAGATGAGAGTCCCAAGCAATGCACTTACAAATATTTGTCCAGATAAATATGACAAGAGAAAAGAGTAAAAAAAAAAAAGTTTCACCAACTAAAAAAATCTTAGTGACCCATTGAACCTATTTTTTTAAGTTGGTCTAATTTAAGTTCTGCAAGCTGCATATTTCAAATTCTGCTGACAATCCTAGAATTTACATCCAATTAAAGACAATAAGTTGAGTCAATCACATTTATAACATTTGATTGACTCAACTTATTTTCTTTAATTGGACGTCAATTCTAGGATTGTCAGCAGAACTTGAAATATGCAGCTTGCAGAACTTAAATTAGACCAACGGGTCACTAAGATTTTTTTAATTGGTGGGACACAAACATTACTTTTCTAAATGCATTTGGAGGACAAATCAACTTCAGTCATTGTTTCTCCTGTTGTAGATACTGGAGTGGAACCCTGCAATTTCTGTCTTCTGTACTTTTAGTTAGAGAACATAACAGTATTAGGTTGTGTTGTAATTAATGTATTGGAAGAGGTATTGACTCCACTCAGTCTGTCCTGAATCAAGACGTCTATATTCATTTTACAGTTTAAGTTAAAGATACTAAAAAATGGCATGACTGGGATTCAACCTGGCACAACGAAAATGAAAAGCCGCTGAGTCTGTGGAATTTGGTATTGCCTTAAACAATATAAACTGGGGGAAAGGAAGAAGGTTTGCTGAGCAGGGTACTGTAGATGAACAGGACAATTATCACCAATACGACAAAAGAACTCAGGAGTGGCCATGCTGAATATGTTCTCCTGGGGCACAGAATGCAAACTGGGAAGGTATGTATTTACCTGTATTCTTGCATTGAAAAAGTACTGATACCAGCAGGAGTCTGACCTGCGCAGGCATAGTCAATGACTTAATGCCAAACACACAGTGCTGATCCCTTATTTAAGCCAGGCACTAATCATAGCTGATGACTGGCACTAGCAAACCAGGGAGAACGTGAACACAGAAAGGATGGCCCCTTCACAGCAACAAGCCAGTTTCAGCTGCAGGCAATCACATCTGATGACTGACATTAACAAATTAAAGAAAGGGAGACCAGACTCAGGGCCACAGTCCCCTACAAAATGTTTTGCTGAATGTTCTCTGAGCTCATATCCAAACGTATAATAAATTCTGTGTTGACACAAGTGTTGGAATTATGGTTTAACAAACATATTTAAATTGTGGAAAAAACTGAATCAAGACTATCTTTGTACTGCAGTATGTATTTGCTCCCTATGAGTCTGAAACACCGCCAGAGGTACAGACATAATGCCTCAATAGCTCTTGTACTGCTTTCACTGTAAACAAGGTTCAGTCTGGTGCTCTTATTGACCTGTGTATAATCTCCACTTTGACATATAAGCAGAGTAAATATCAGGCCTTGGATAAATAATACTCTTCATTGACTAAAAAAGAACACATTTGCCAAAATCATTAGAGCACAAAGATTTTACTAAAATTGCAGGATAATGATTACAATCAGTATTTGGGATTCATTCAAATACACAGTTATATACAGCTGCAAGAAATGCATTTGAATGAATATATATTAGTGTACATTTTAGTGCACAGTTTCTAACACATTGGAAAAATTAAGATAATATTTAATGTGCCATGGACATGCTGTGTAATGTAATATACAAAGTACTGTACTCTTCTGTGGATACACACTGTGTAATATATCATAATCCAATACTATTATGATATTTAAATTAAGTAAAATGCTTAATTAGTATAATACTTGCAATAAATCAGTTTTATATTTTTTATGTAAATATGCTAACGTATTAATTTATTCCTATTATCTTCTATTCTATCTATCTATCTATCTATCTATCTATCTATCTATCTATCTATCTATCTATCTATCTATCTATCTATCTGAGAAAAATGTCTTTAGATTTACAGAGTAGTGATGATACTGAGAGTGACATAGATTGGTATATTATAGTGTAATGGAAACAGGGCATCTGATATAGTTGTATTTGTCAGTTTCTTGATCATTTTTAAGAAGTTGATGCCAAGTTATCAGCCTTGTACAAACCACAGATGTCCCCTTTAAAACCTGATTCATTTGTCATCCTCCACACTCACAAAGAGCCCACTGTACAGCAGTGATCAGCGGAGGAATGTAATGAGCCGATCAGAGCCTTGATTACAGTCTTATCTGCACCACCCAGTCTGTTTACAGCAATCTATCATTAACCACACAGGCCGTGAGAGAGAGAGAAAGAGAGGGAAAGAAAGAGAGAGAGAGAGGCCGGTGATTGGTAGCATTATTGATGGGCAGTGTATTTATGAGAGGTCTCAGGGTTGTTGTGACGGGGTTGGTAAACAGACAGGCTGTAAAACTGACCTGCTGATGAGGAGTGACTCGCAGTGCATTGATCTGAATGGTCACCATTTATTTGCTCTAATCCCCCTTTCAATGTGTGTGTGTGTGTGTGTGTGTGTGAGTGAGTGAGTGAGAGAGAGAGACACAGAGAGAGAGAGAGAGAGAGAGAGAGAGAGAGAGAGAGAGAGAGAGAGAGAGAGAGAGAGAACGCTGAGTAATCAATAACAGACTGTACACACACTCTCTGTTTCGATAGTGAGGCTACAACTGAAAAAAGCATGTAAAACAATAATGAATAAAGAAACAAAGAAATTCTGACCGCAAATTAAATGTAATTACTAAAAATTTACCATTTTAAAACTTTGGGAGGTGAGGTGATGTCTGTGCAACATAATATCTGCACACTAGTGGATTATTGTGATTAAGACTACACTGTAAATGTCATAGAATCCAGAATCTCAAATGATGCTAATATGTTATTGTGAGTTTGAGTAAATGACTGTGTACAAATGTGTATCTCTCAGAGCTACAACTGCCATGTTCCTCAACACTCTGGAACCAGTGACAATATCAGAGGTGTCTTACCTGGACTAATGAGAATAAGAACTGTTCAAAAGTCCTCTTTTCATTTGTAAATCAGCTCCTAGAGTCTGAGAGACACAGAATACAAGGTGTCTGAAGTCCAGTGTGCAGTTTCTACAGTCTGTGATGTTTGAGGTGCTGGTGTTGGTCCACTGTGTTTTATCAAGTCCAAAATCAACACAGCCCAGATTTTAGAGCACTTCATGCTTCCATCTGCTGACAAGCTTTATGGAGATACCCAGCAGCTGCCCACAGTGCCAACACTACTACTGTGTTAGCCAGCTCATGAGCCATAGTGCCATAGTGGACAACCTTAAAACAAAAATGGCTTGAAATATTAGACTAGATTAGATTAAACTTTTGCCAAATGTGATAGCAAACAATATCATTTGACCTCTGCATTTAATCCATCTGTTCAGTGAAACACACACACTGGTGACCACACTAGGCTGTGAGAACATGTGCCTGAAGTGGTGGGCAGCCTACCCACGGCACCCGGGGAGCAGTTGGGGTTTAGGTGCCTTGCTCAAGGGCACTTCAGGCATGACCTGCCAGGGGATCAAACCAGTAACCTTCTGGTCACAAGACCAAATTCTTAACCATGACATTTTTCACCAAATTATAAAAGTGTAGATTCTTTAGAAAGTGGCTCTTCTATGGCATCAGTCTGGCACCTTTATTGTTATACAGTGCATGTTGAAGAGTAAAATCCAAAACTGTCTCAAAAACAGCAGGGCACACAAGGTCCTGTTCCTGGCCTAAACTGAGCTGGCTACAAGGATTCTTTTTAGTAAAAGCTTTCAGTAAGTGCTTTTGGTAAGGTCAGACTGCCACTGAGTGCTCATATCCTGTTTTTGGTATTGCGCACTGTCAACGAAGGGTCTCTCTGTTTCTGCTGCTTTGCTTTCTCTCTCTAAAGCAATTTTTCCTGCCTCCTTGAGCTAAGACAGGATGTGGCACAGCAGAAGTGGTGAAAGGATGAGAGAGAGAGAGAGAGAGCGTGGTGGAGAGACACCGAGACTGAAAGGGAGAGTTTGGACTTCAAGGCCTTTCAGTAGGCCGCCAGTGAGCAACTGGTTTCCTCACGCCACAGACAATTAATCTGTATGACTCAGGAAGTTATTCTTGCATGTATGTTTCCACAAATAATGTCATTGGGAGAGCTTGGGGCTCTGAACAATGGCAGCTAATTTGTTTTGCTTCCCCTTTGGCCCACGGCAGGCTGTGAAAACAAAGATGAAAATGTGAGGAAACTCCCTTAAATTAGCACGGAGGAATGCAGGCCGACGGCTGGGCCCGAGATTTGACTCGACGGAGCCACAGGAGCGCAGGGCGGACATTTTAAACGCTTCCCCGGGCTTTCCGATGCTTGTTTCATGAAGAGAACCACGTCTGCATACAGCTTTCAAACCATGACGCCATTATGAACAACAGCTTGTTGTAAAGCTAATCTAAAGCCAATTACTTCTGTAGCATTTCCTTTAAACATTGGGTCTGTATAAAGGACTGGGCCACACTTTTTGACCATATCCTGTGTCACAAAATACTTCCATTTACTCTTATCTTATATCAAATTTAAATAATGCTGAAAATATTATTTTATAATAATAATGTACTGAAGTATATAAATGAGTTATGTGTTGTAACTCACAATGAAGTACATTAGTGAGTAAAGTAATGTACTGTAACTTGTACTGAAGTGTATCAGTGAGTATTGTGTTATAACCCAAAATTAAGTATATCTAAAGTACCTTTTCTGTCTTGATTCTATTTTAGTCGTTATCATTTAGTCTCTAATTCCTTTTTGGTACAAGAAAAGGATCCAAAAACAGAACAACAGTGTCATACTTAGTTCTGTATTTATGCTAATGAATTATGGATGTTCTAAGAAATTCCACTATACTTCTTGAAGTTAAGGTACCCAGAACTTAACTATTATATTGAGCTTTTTCTTTTATTCTAGTGCTCAAGATGTTTACCTTGTACTTATTATTTCTTCTAAGCCAGGATTGTTTCACTGAAGGAATTAGGAATTAACTTCTTTACACATGACTCTACCCAATACCTCAAACCTCCCATTCATGACACTGAACCCAATACCTCAAACCTCCTGTACAAAATAAAAATACTGTACCCATTACCTCAAACCCCTTGTACACAACACTGAACAGAATACCTCAAACCTCCTGCACACAACACTGAACCCAATACCTCAAACCTCCTGTACACAACACTGAACCCAATACCTCAAACCTCCTGTACACAACACTGAACCCAATACCTCAAACCTCCTGCACACAACACTGAACCCAATACCTCAAACCTCCTGTACACAACACTGAACCCAATACCTCAAACCTCCTGTACACAACACTGAACCCAATACCTCAAACCTCCTGTACACAACCCTCTACACAATACCTCAAAAATGCTGTACTCACTATATCAAAAACCTCAAGCCTCCTGTACACAATACCTCAAACCTTCTGTACACAACACTTTACCCAATAGCTCAAACCTCCTGTACACACTGTACACAATACATCAAACCTAATGTACACATCACTGAACCTAATACCTCACATCTCCTGTACAAACTGTACACAATACCTCAAACCTTCTGTACACAACACTATGCCCAATACCTCAAACCTCCTGTACACAACACTGAACCCAATACCTCAAACCTCCTGTTCACAACACTGTACAATACCTCAAACCTCCTGTTCACAACACTGAACCCAATACCTCAAACCTCCTGTACACAACCCTCTACACAATACCTCAAAAATGCTGTACTCACTATATCAAAAACCTCAAGCCTCCTGTACACAATACCTCAAACCTTCTGTACACAACACTTTACCCAATAGCTCAAACCTCCTGTACACACTGTACACAATACATCAAACCTAATGTACACATCACTGAACCTAATACCTCACATCTCCTGTACAAACTGTACACAATACCTCAAACCTTCTGTACACAACACTATGCCCAATACCTCAAACCTCCTGTACACAACACAGAACCCAATACCTCAAACCTCCTGTACACACTGTACACAATACCTCAAACCTCCTGTACACACTGTACACAATACCTCAAACCTCCTATGCACACTGTATACAATACCTCAAACCTCCTGTACACACTGTACACAATACATCAAACCTAATGTACACAGCACTGAACCTAATACCTCAAATTTCCTGTACAAACTGTACACAATACCTCAAATCTCCTGTACACACTGTACACAATACCTCAAATCTCCTGTACAAACTGTAAACAATACCACAAACCTCCTGTACACACTGTACACAATACATCAAACCTAATGTACACAGCACTGAACCTAATACCTCAAATCTCCTGTACAAACTGTACACAATACCTCAAATCTCCTGTACACACTGTACACAATACCTCAAATCTCCTGTACAAACTGTACACAATACCACAAACCTCCTGTACACACTGTACAAAATATGCCAAGAGCTTTTATCTTGTTGTTAATAGTGGTTCTTTAGAATAGGCATCATCTACTCTAGAGTAGTCTTTATGTGCACAGTCGTTCTTTTCATTCATTGAATCTGAAGAGATGAAATTTGTCCAGAGACAGAAAAAAGATGGAAACAGTGTGAAAGAACAGATTGTAATCTCTGGAGCTGAGAGAACGAGTGTGAGAGAGTGAGGGTGTGTTTGTGTTCATTATATAAAGTGTACATGTGAACTGAAGTTGCTGAATAAGTGCAGTGTGACTGTAATGATGGTCCATTGCTTGAAAGTGACGGTTACTTTTACTAAGTGTTACTTACCATCCTTATCGTTATCATTACACATCCAGTTCACACCAGCGCTCTGTGACCTGTTACACAATCTACCAGTTACCACGGCGACTTCCTACACACACACACACACACACACACACACACACACACACACACACACACACACACACACACACACACACACACACACACACAGAGGTTCTCACATGCACAAAACTTTCAGTTGTTTTCAAATTGGTAAATTGTGACATTTTACATTTTAAATGTAAAATGAATGAACTAATAATAATAATAATAATAATAATAATAATAATAATAATGCATTTTAGCATTCAGGTCATATCAGGTGTATTAAAATGTTACATTTAAAAGTTATTTACAACTGCTGAAAGTGCTGAACACTATACACTCTGACTTTGATTCATTTCAACTATGACTCACTATTTGTGAAATGACAACTGACCCTAGCATTGTACCATGAAAGTAATTTTTTAAAAGCATGTCAGAATATGTAGTTTTGTTACTTTTGTGGGCTTTGCCACAACATTTGAGAAAAACAGAAACTATAGAGAGATTAGTTGCAGCTGAATACTTTTTAACATTTTTTTTTTTAAATATGATTTGAATGACCTCAGTTTACTTCATGCTTGTATACATGAATAAATAAAATTTTATTTTTTATACTCATATTTCACTTAATCTGCATATATGATTGAATGGTCACATTTTGTTCACATGTTGTGATCTACTATGAACAACAAATTTTATCTTCTAATGTTCTACTCGTTGTACATCACATGTATTTGTTAAGTTAATCAACTGCACAGTTAATTTAATAATGAAGTACTGTTTAACCAAACCAGGTACTGCCTGACACAACAATACTGGATTGCCCTGAAGAGAATTCTGGAAAGAGACAGAGTCACACACAGAAATGTATTTGTATTCATTCTAAAATGAACATTTTTCCCCCTAAACACTTTCTGACTCGAAAAATCACATTTTAATGTAAAATTCTCTGGAAGCTTAAAAGTGTCCACAGTACTGTACATGTTGTTGTCACTTAAAATGTGACAAACATAAAATGTCTTTATGTTAATTTACATTAACAGTGAGTTTTATGCAAAGTTTGAACACTCTAAGTGAAAATAAGCAACATGTAAGTTCATGTCTGAAAACAAATGAAAATATTTTCCTCACATTTAAATGCACCGTTTCTATTTTCTTTATGAATTTTTGTTTTATTTTCTTCAAATGATTACATTCAGTTAATAAAGGATGTATATTAAAATGTGCATACATTTGTTCTCTGTAGGAGATGAATTCACTTACTTTCATATAGGAAATTAATAAAACATGTTTACACAGGGATGCATTAACTTTTACATTAGACTGTATAGATAAAAATGCTCGTTGGATTTGGCACTACTCTGCTCCTAAAGTAACTTGTGGCGTTTTTAACTTTTAGATTCTGTTCTTAGAGCATCACCTGTAAGATGTAAGAGAATAGAATAAAAGTAAGCTCTATATAAATGAAGATCAAAAGATGCTCTGAGAGCAGGATGTGAATGAAGTGGTGAAAACTGAAGCTTCCTAGCTACCTAACATTAAGGTGTCATGAAAGTAGAGGCTCTGATTCCAGTGATTCATGCATTTGCTAGCATATTACGACTCATTTCAAGGTAATAAGCAGATAATCAGCTATCTACCTTGCTAGCTAGCTTGGTAAACTGAGCAACTTTGGAAGCACAGGATGTGGTGCAGTTGAAAATATGAGAGGACATTATGCAGGTTGCTCTTCCAGTGGAGGGCTAGTTGTCCTGCTGCTTTCATAGCAATGACAGTTTGGCACAGGACTCAATGTTGTCATGACCACACCCCTCCATGTTCTGATTGGTCGCCTCAAAGAACCAGACATTTCTGTACTTTTGCATATGAATAATTTATTATAATGAATAATAGTAAAACTAGTGCAAACAATTTTAATAATAATAATAAAAAAGTTAAACTGTAATATATTTTATATTGTTTAAATGTTGATACTGTTTGAATAGTAATTCACTCAAATTCCAAATAAAATATTCTAATAATTTCTGATTTTCATGAGCTCATACAGACCATCATTAAAAAAGACTTGAAATATGTCCCTTTATGTGTAATTAATATAAAATATGTGGTATTTTCCCTTTTGGAATTAAATTATGAACACAAATGAACGTTTTCACAATTCTATTTCTTAACGTTTAACTGTGTATATCTATGTCTGTGTTGAAACAGCAACATAAGCATTATCTCTCTGTTTCTCTGTCTCTCTTTCACTCTCTATGTCTGTCCAGTCTGCCAACCTAAGCAGAAGCAGCTGATCAGGACCTGAGTGAAAGCAGTCTGCCTTACACTGTCTGCTGACCTGCTGCTATTTCTGTTCTGCGGCTTTCACAACTTACGAGAAGTCATCAAACGCCACAGTCTGATCTCTGTAGACAGTCTGACCCAACGGTGAAGTCCAAAGTTTGGACAAAATGTTAAAGAATCAAAGATAATGGTGATTGATGGTTATGTATTGTACAAATAAACCAACCATTAAAATCATTTGCCAAATATTGTGTTGGTCTTTCTTGTAGCACCAAAACAGCCCTGACCTCTCAAGATATGAGGTTTGTCTGAAATCAAACACTTCAATTTCCTAAATGGTACACTATATTATTACCACACCACACTGTAAATATGGTGCACCAAAAGTTTGGCTTCTGCTCAATGCTCATGAGACATCATCTGGCCACTTGATATAACACAATGAAGTACTGATTAACCAATCCATGTATTGGATCAGAACTATAAATAATACTGGAGTGCCATAAGAAAAGCAGCCATGGATCTGACTTGCTTGGTCCAGGAACTTGGAAAGTAAATTAATGCCATGAAGTGCTTACCTCAAACCAGTCCTTGACCAGCAGAACATCAACTGTCCACAGGACTTGCAAAAATGCATACACTGACAGTGAATTTTGTTGTGAGGATGCAGAAAAGGTTTTCTTGTGATGACTCTTCCAAACTGCACCATAGAATAGTGCACCACCACTCCAGAGTCTATTTGATGGTCTTTTGCAATGAAACAAATATTTTGATTAGCCATTTTAGCAGTTCTATGAGCAGTTTTCTTAGCAGTTCTCGGAAGGTTTTCTTGCTCTTTCAGATCTCAAATTAACCCCCACAGTTCCTCTTAACTCCCATTCCTAAATTATATGAACCGCAATTTAATGAATTTAGTAAATGAACTTATATGTAATAGCTACCTGAAAATATTTTTGCTATTTAAACACTTCTTGAAGTCTTCTCCTGCTTTGTGGGCATTGATTATTAAAATTTTCACAGTGTTGGGCAACGGCTAATAGGAATAATAATAGGAGAATAATATATATATATGGGGAAGTATTCCTTTATGTGTCTCTGTTCATGTGGTGGAACCAATACAGCGTGCACACACACACACACACACACACACACACACAAAGGAAAAAAGGTTTTCTTGTGTTTTTTGTGGTAACATGACTAACCAACTGTTCTCCTGTTACATGTTGCCACCTGTTTCCGAAAGACACGGACAGTCTTCCTCAACTATCACCATTACTCATACATGTTTCAGTTGATACAAAAAGGATTTGAACAATTAAATATACACTATTTGGACAAAAGAACTGGGACACTATTCACTGTTTCTTCTGAAATCAAGCCTGTTAAAGGGAATGCTTTCTACTAGATTTTGGAGAATTGCTGTGAGGTGCATTCAGTCACAAGAGTGTTCAGGATGTTGGATGACCAGCACCACCACCTCATCCCCGACTTCACCAACTCATCCCAAAAGTATTGGATGTAAAATGTGAACTTGCAAAGACTTTAAATATTCCACCATCTACAATACATACATTCTATGTCCTGTGTGCAGCACTTTGGCCATGAGTTGTTGTGTTTAAATGTGCTTCATAAATAAATTGACATTTACATAATATCATCTAAAGATTCAGGAAATCTGGAGAAATCCAGGCATTTCGGCAAAATGAAAAACTATTCTGTGTTCAGATTAATCTTCTTTGTGGAAGCCATCAACACCATGCCCTGTGGACTCAAGAGGAGAGGAACTATCCAGCTTGTTATCAGCACATGCACAGTATATATATCATTAAGTTTGTTTTGTTTGCTTATAAATTTTGCAACTAAATGTGGGTATATATACAAACCGGATTCCAAAAAGTTGGGACGCTATACAAATTGTGAATAAAAACTGAATGCAATGATGTGGAGATGGCAAATGTCAATATT
>BRDA01036541.1:691-14046 GCA_036984385.1 Crenuchus spilurus | reverse complement strand
AGCTTAATGTTACCATACAAAAAACAACACGCACCACCTGTCTGTGCCATTCAAACAGACCAATTCACATTACAAACCCAGCTAACAGACCAATTAACATTACAAACTCAGCTAACAGATCAATTCACATTACAAACCCGGTTTAAACCTCAGAAATCCTGTTTACACTGTGCTCCACTACAACATGCTAGCTAGGCTAACACTGACAAGCTAATTTGGCCTGAACAGCTGCTGGAAACTTAACCTTGTAAATGATTAGCTTCATTAAAATTCAGTCAAACAAACATTTCTGTTTTTTTTTTATCTAAATTAATTTTTCACTTACCAGTTCAAGTGTGTCGGTTGTTTCTATCTAATGTTAGTGTTGTCCGTTATCTCATCCATTAATCTTATCAGTTTTTCAAAACAAGCACCCACTCTCCTCCTACTTGCCCCGCCCTCCTCCTCCTTCTCCCAAATCACCTGCAAGCTTTGACTTCTGAATTTTTAATGACCCATTAGTCACAAGTCACTCTGGCAGTTCTACACTGCTATCACCCCAAATTCATATTTTGTGTGTGTGTGTGTGTGTGTGTGTGTGTGTGTGTGTGTGTGTGTCATAAAACAGGAGGGAAATACAGATAAATGTGAAAGAGCAGTGATCAAGTGATCTGTATAGTATTTAAACATATTGTAGCGCTACTGGCTCGTTGGGCTGTGGATGTGCGGAAGACGCCGATCTCTGTAAGCAGTGACTTTCACTGTAAATACGGTTCGGATGGATAGGAGGTGTGTGTGAGGGTTCAGGCCCAGCTGTATATCATCCCTCACTGGCCTGTGTTGCTGCTATTGGATCTGGTGTCGTTATTTCTATAGTTGTCTAAAGTGAATGCGAAGCGAAGACATCACAGTACATACATACATACATATATACATACATACATACATAAGGTTTTGAACAGCTGTAATTATGTTCAGAAAGGCTCATTTGGGACTGCCCACAACTTCTGCATTAATCTTATTGCATCAATCATATTATTTTCTTGTCTGTATTTGGGCTAAATGTGGTCAGAAATATACCATGTTGGGCAAAATTTGGTCCAAATTCGATGACTGAAAATAGCTAAATATTAAACTTCTATTTTTGGGCTAAGTTTGGTCGAAATCCAATGACTGAAAACAGCAAAATTAAACTTCTATTTTTGGGCTAAGTTTGGTCCAAATTGACTGACTGAAAACAGCAAAATATTAAACTTCTATTTTTGGGATAAATTTGGTCCAAATCAACTGACTGAAAACAGCAGAATATTAAATGTCTATTTTTGAGCTAAGTTTGGTCCAAATCTGACTGAAAACAGCAATATTAAATGTCTATTTTGGGGCTAAATTTGGTCCAAATCCAACAGACTGAAAACAGCTAAATATTAAACTTTATTTTTGGGCTAAATTTGGTTCAAATCCAACTGACTGAAAACAGCTAAATATTAAACTTTATTTTTGGGCTAAATTTGGTCCAAATCCGGCTGACTGAAAACAGCTAAATATTCAACTTTATTTTTGGGCTAAATTTGGTTCAAATCCAACTGACTGAAAACAGCTAAATATTAAACGTCTATTTTTGGGCTAAATTTGGTCCAAATCCGGCTGACTGAAAACAGTAAAATATCAAACGTCTATTTTTGAGCTAAATTTGGTCCAAATCTGACTGACTGAAAACAGCTAAATATTAAATGTCCATTTCTGGGCTAAATTTGGTCCAAGTCTGACAGACTGAAAACTGCCAAATTTTCAACGTCTATTTTTGGGCTAAATAAAGACCACGACCGACCGACCAGATTTAGCCCAAAAAACAACGTCCATATGACGTCTGGTGTTTGGTGGGCAAGTGGGGCTTGGCCTCAAGTACAAACTGTTAATTTCTCTAAATCTGAGAAAAAAAAAGAGTGAAGCCTATTGTAACAACCTCTCTTTCAATCTTTCCAAAGACTTAGGCCTACCTTACACTTAACGGCCTTCACGCAATTTTACAGTCGAAGACAAATTTTCAAAGTTGGGCTAGAGTCGAGTTGCAGTCGCATCATCTCGATTGTTAAGTGTACGGTGGTCAGGACTGAAAGTTTTAGTCAGTCTTTTTTGTGTCGAGGCGTTCCGATAAAATCAAACATATTTAACATTATCACAAGTCGTAAGAGCTGACCCCTGGTTGACCTGAGCAAATACTGTTGGGAACCAATAGGACAGCTACAGGAAACCGCAAAGGCAAATAGTAAATACACGAATGTCTGGCGGGTAGAGCTCAGAAACTATGGTCCTCCTGGACTGAAGAAAATGAGGAGGAACTGGTGGAACGAGCAAGAGTTTTAGCATTTATTACACGACAGAGACGAAAAGGAAAGAAAGTGGACAAATTGCTGAAGCCCTCGAAATCTAAGGTGAGTGTGCTATGCTAAAGCTAACTAGCTAACTAAACACTACTGAATGGGGCTATTTAATGATAATTTTAATTTTAAAAGTAATTGTTTTCCCCAATTTTGTTTTTTTGCTTGAATAAAATGAGGAGCATGCAGACACACAGGACCAGGAATACATGGATGTGAATCCTATGTTGACAGTGTTTTGAGCTCTGATAGCACTGTATTTGTTATGCACGTTACTATATTTTTATTTTGCACTACATTGTTTAATTGTGCGTTGAGTTATATTTGATACAACGAAAGCTTTATTAAATACGGATTTTGCAATAATTCTGCTCTTTATTGCATTAATTCTATGTAAAACGAAAGCAGATGGGAAATAATCTCAAAAGAATCTAGTTACAGTCTTTAAATGTGTGACTCTGCAAGATCCACAGTCTTTCCAAAATCTTAAGCCTGCGACTAGGCTGTGATTACAAAGTTTGTAGATGTGAGATGGTGTCAGACTTTAGTTTGTTTCAGAATCTTTTCAAAGTTGTTAGGTGTATGGTAGGCTTTACCTGACTGACTAGAGTAATAGATGCGGAGCCTTACTTGGCTAAAGACTCCCATACACCTAACAACTTTGAAAAGATTCTGAAAATATTTTTTACAGACTAAAGTCTGACACCATCTCACATCTACAGACTTTTTAATCACAGCCTAGTCGCAGGCTTAAGATTTTGGAAAGACTGGATCTTGCAGGGTCACTAATTTAAAGACTGCAAATTAATTCTTTTGAGATTATTTCCCATCTGCTTTTGTTTTACATAGAATTAATGCAATAAAGAGAATAATTATTGCAAAATGTGTATTTATTAAAGCTTTTGTTGTGTCAAAAATAACTCAACGCACAATTAGACAATGTAGTGCAAAATCTAAATATAGTAACATGCATTACAGTGCTATCAGAGTTCAAAACACTGTCAGCATATGATTCACATCCATGCATTCCTGGTCCTGTGTGTCTACATGCTCCTCATTTTCTTCAAGCTGTTGGGGAAAACAATAACTTTTAAGATTAAAATTATCATTAAAAAGCCCCATTCAGTAGTGTTTAGTTAGCTAGTTAGCTTTAGCATAGCAAACACACCTGGGATTTCGAAGGCTTCACCAATTTGTCCACTTTTTTTCCTTTTCATCTCCGTTGTGTAGTAAATGGTAAAACACTATTGCTTGCTCCATTAGGTTCTCCTTTTTTTCTACAGTCCTGGAGAACCGTAGTTTCTGAGCTCTACCCACCAGACATTTGTGTATTTACTATTTTGCTTTTGCGGCTTTCCGTAGCTCTCCTATTGGTTCCCAAGAGTATTTGCTCGGGTCAACCAGGGTTGAACTCTTATGACTTGCGATAATATTAAACATGTTTGATTTTATTGGAACGCCTCGACGCGAAAAAGACTGACTAAAACTTTCAGTCCTGACCACCTTACACTTAATGATTGAGATGACGCAACTGCAACTCGACTCTAGCAAGATTCTCGTGATTTTAGCCCGACTTTGAAAATTTGTCTGCGACTGTAAAATAGTTTACATTTTACATTTGACCGTAAAAGTCGTTAGGTGTAAGGCACGTGAAAAACATGAATAGTGTATACAGGATAATACAATGCAATGCAGTGTACAAATGCTAATAGGATGGGAATGTATGGATTGTAAACAGAGGTTGTTCGATTGGCTCATAGATTATATAGATAGATGGACATAACATCATCTCTTAAAAGTCTAGCATCCGGGTCTACAGGTCTAGCACCCCTGCAGGCTGGCTTTAGTATGATGTGTAACTCCACCCTTTTTCATTTGTTTGTATGACAAAACAGCACATTTATAATGATGCTTTCCTTGTCTAAACAGTCTAGAATGTCTAATTTCAAAAGTGAGTTACAACAATGACAAAATAACAATACTGATGATGATGATGATGATTATAATAATAATAATAATAATAGTACAGTCACAAAAAGTATTCATTAGAATATAACATTAAGAACAAAATAAGATTAACATAAAATTTAAGAGTAAGTATGTTGGTAGTTCATATTGACATCTATTGCTTGTTGTGTTCAACTATCTGTAACTATCTTAGATTTTGGACTAGTTTCAATTTTTAGGCAGTCTTTGGGCTGGGTGTTTTTGTTGGATCTGGTACCCCTGGCTGCAGAAGCTGTTAGCACACATTGGCTTACCTGGCTGGCTAACACCAGAGCAGGGTTTAAGCCAGGCCAGAGTGAAACAAAGCTTTAGCGTGTTTGGTTTCTTTCAACCAATGACTCTAGAATGAGTGCTGGAAGGTTTACGGGTGGTCCAATCAAATGAGAAGGTGGCCTGACTTGGATTCTAGTGTCTATTGCACAGACTCTGACTACAAATTTGATAAGACAGTGGTGATATTTTGGCTTCATTTCAATAGAATGGAAGTAAGTGGAAGCACAATGTCCATCTTAATATACAGTGTATGGTTTGGCCTCATGCAGTTTAATAAATTACTAGATGTGTAATAATAAAATTTAGTCCTATTATATATATATATATATATATATATATATATATATATATATATATATATATGACTAATTGTGTGAAACTTAACATAAACATTTATAATAATATATGTTTAATGTACGTTAACCTTAAATAAGTTCATTATAATTGTTAAGGTGCTATACAATTCAAATCTAAATATATAGACATTTATTTTATTATTTTATATTCTTACATTCTATACTTGTTTTCATTGTATTAAAAAATGTGGTACACATGTAAAGGGGATGCTTATTCTTTTGACAAAACATAATTTGTTTCAGGGAGCTCAGACAATTCATGTCAAACTATGCTATTATTTTCACGAGCAATAATTGCAACATCTAATGTCACAAATAATGTGATGAGTTTTGGTTATTTTTTATGAGTGACTTCATTTACATTTCAAGTAACATAAAACATCCAAATTCCAAGGTTTTAATATATCAGTGATTATATTCTGTATGCAATTTACTATATCATGCATGGAATGTACTTTCCTAACATACCTAATATAGTAGATGTAATATTCAGCTTTAGAGAAGAAAAAGCAGAAAGTCAAAGCAAAGGCCAAATCTCACTGTTTACCCAAAGCACTCTGTGGAGGAAGGCACACACAGATATACTGTATCATATCACCTTTCATTGAGCTCTCTCATATGGCCAAAGACCTCACAGCCAGAAAAGTCTATAGGTAGTTATTCCAGCACATTTCTTCTAATTTCATTAAATTTCCTATTATATATCATGGTGGTATTTGCTGACCCCTTCATAACTATATACTGTGTACCAAAATGAACCCAGTGTAGGGTCAAGTCAGCAAAAATATATTATATTACTTAAAGATATTTTCATGATACATGATATATGACATGACTGATTATTCTAGGTTTTGAAAAGAAACAGACTGCACAGATTTGTTTTAAATCCATTTGCCAAAAGCAGCAATTTAAGCAGGAACATTTGTCTTAAAAATAACTTTTAATAGAAATGCTTTAAACTCTTAAACAGCCTGGTTCTGCCAGCATGACCAACATTTACTCCTTACATTTAGAGTTACATGACCTTCTTAATCTCTAAGATAAATAAAAAGGTGAAGTAATGTAAATACCAAAACCCTCTTTTTTGTTTCTACATAGTGCCTGTCAATTCAATATTTGCTTCAAATAAATTTAAATTAGTCCCAATCAAACAGAATTAAGCACTAAGTTTGGACAAACCTTCTATACATTCAATATTCAGTCTGCATTGTATATTAATACTACAGTCATCCAAACTATGAAGAAATACATATGTAATTATTTAGTAAACAAAACTGTTAAACAAACCAGAATATGTTTATATTTTACATTCTTCAAAGTAGGCACCTCTTGCTTAGATGCCAGCTTTTTTGGCATTTTCTCAGTCAGCTTTATGAGGTAGTCACCTGGAATGGCTTTCAGTTAACAGCTGTGTCTTGTCAAGAGTTCATGACTTGCATTTCTTGCCTCTTAATGTGTTTGAGACATCAGTTGTGTGTCTACTTTGAAGTAAAATCTTAAACATGTTTTGATTTGTTTAACACTTTTAAGTTTACTACATGATTCCTTATGTGTTCCTTCATAGTCTGGATGACTTTAGTATTCATTTACAATGTAAAAAAAGTAAAAAAGAAAATGAGGATGTGTGTCCAAAACTTAGACTGGTACGATATATTAGGAAAAATCTAATAATTTTCCTCAATAAATAAATGAATAAGTGTAATATTTGTGTCTCATTTGTTTAACTGGGTTCTCTTTATCTACTTTTAGGGCTTTTGTGAAAATCTGATGATATTTTAGGTCATATTTATGCAGAAATATAGAAAATTGTAAATGCTTCACAAACTTTTAAGCACCACTGTATAAAGAATAATACTCAATTTTAATGTCTAGCCATTTTTAAACTGAAAACAACAACAACAACAACAAAACCAAGATAGAACACTGCCCAAAAATGGCAAAAATCACTCATCAGAGCTGGGTGACAAACAACTATGACTCGTATGGAAAGTCCAAAAGTAGTCACAAAACAAATGTGTTTTGATATATATAGTAGTTGAGATTGAGATTGGTCATCCTCGCCATTACTTATTACAGAGGAAAAAGTGGTGAGGTTGATGTTTTTATGCCATAACAATGTTTCACATGTTTGGATACAGAGAAAATTACATAAAATAACTGTAAAAATCTACAGAATCACAAACTGATCACACGTTACTACCACTACTGATGAAGTTTTTTTTGTTTATGCTACCATGCAACATACAAAGCTTTGTGGTTGGGGCAAGCCCTGTGATTATTTAGAGAAACTTTGTTTACTATTAGGACCACCCATTTTACATAGAAAGGGAGGTGTCTTTGTGAAATACAGTGGACATGCATTTGATTTTGGGGAGTTTTCATAAGACATAAAGTACTGTGTACATGTACATTGTGGGCTCAGTGGAACAAAATTTCTAACTTAATTAGAAAGAAAAGACAAATTTAAGTTCCCTGGGGCTTTAGATCTATCATTATTGTGATAGATGCAGTTGTTTATTGTTCTGTAGAAGAAGCTTGATGTAATTTTTCACTATAATGATATCATATTGTCTACCCCAAGAACCTGCTGTCATTCAGCTCTATCCTTCTTGTCCTCCTCATAACATTTACACAGTCTATGATTTAAAAGTAAAAAAAAAGCATTAGCACAGTCAATCCGACCATAGACGATCAAAAATGGCCTGCCAACACATTTAAAAATGGAGTTTTCTTTTAATGTTAATACAATTACACAGCCAGGCACTCCAGACAGTGACTATCACAATCACACCCCAGGAACTAGAAAAAAAAGAAAACAATAAGTTCAAGCCAGTGATACTCAATCACAGGAGGAGGTCATTATGAAAGATTAATCTTCATTTTGCATTTATGCTTAAGCTTCGATAGGCGCTCAGCCAATGAAAACGTACCATTCCATGGACTTCTCTCAGAGCCAGCGATCTGGCAGAGAATGACCTCTGTCCATTCATTAAGCAGGAGGCCATTAACAGCGAGAGTGAAGAGCAGAGAGGTGGAAAGCCATAATTACTGACCTCTTCCAGTGACCTGCCCATGACATTCACTGCCTTTCATGTGACTAAGTCAAATATTGTGGACTCACTTGTATGCTCAAGTACAGAAAACTGTTATTTTGGTCATAAAACATAAGAAGAGATGTTCAACAACAATACCATAGAAAATGCTGTTCCCCTGCTAGTAAGTTAATTAGGTTAGCAATAAATATAAACATTAAACTTTAAAGGATATACTGCTGTCTATAAAATATGGTATGTCTTATAGTACCATAAATGCATCTATTTATGCCTACTTAACACACAATGCTATTGGCACCAGAGCTACAAGTTGAACATTGTAAATCTACAGTGGCCATACTGTAAAAATGTACAGGATAACACTGCACCTTACAGCAATACAAATACAATACATTTGTTATTTCTGTATTTTCTTGATTTACAGATGTTAGCTGCACTATTTTTAAAGCCGTACTGTTTTTACAAGCTTTGTTTATTGTTTATATACAGGACGTCTCTGTATTTAAATATTTTTTATTACAGTTGTGCACTATAGATGGTATCATAAACTGTAGCTGAATATCAGATAACACCATCATGTGGATTTACAAAAAAACAATAAAAAAAAAACTGTAAAAGGTTTTATGTTTGTTATGTTTATGTAAAAAAACAACAACATATCATTTAATTAAGAAAAATTGTAAAACAACAAATGTCATGTGAAAGGAACTGTAGATTAAGAAATATGCATGTATTAAAGCAAATAAAAGTGCAAGTAATGCTGGGAAGAATGCACCATTGTTTGGAGCATAAATTCTATAGTAATATACTGTATTTCAGAAATGCAGTAGATACCTGTAAAATGTATGCTCTACATTTATAGAAGTTTTTAATAGTGTAGTGCAACATTGAGGAAACAAACTGAACCATTAAAAAAAGTCTAAACAACATATAAAATAAATGGGTATATTTCTTTCACCAAGCTACACATGTAAGGTACTTATATTAATGACCATAACTATTCAGGGACATGAATGTATGATAGCCTTCTCTGAAATGACACAATGTGCTTATAGCTATCAAAATAATCTGGCTGTACTTATGAAAGAAAAGGTTTTCTTTGTTTTAAGCAAACATGGATTAAAAATTTGAATATCTCTTTAAGTCAAAGCCATTTTCTCACACTACTGAACATCACAAAGGGCTTGCGATGCGCATTTAAGTTTGTCTTCAAGGCCTCTCAGAATCAAAGCTCTACGCGCATTAACATTTCAAAACTGTATTCGGCTGCTGTGCATTAGCAAAAATATAGGCTAATGAAGCATGCTCAGGGTATTAACAATGTACACTTGAGTCTCACCCTGTAGTGAGCTTAGTGATGCTTGTTCTCACAGAGCTACACACAGTTTCATGCCTGCAATTAAAGTGTAAATGTCACACCGCAGACCTGGAAGGACATGAGAGGAACCCTCTTCTCTAATGAAGTGACCATATGACGCTGGCAGCAAGGTTAAAGTATGGTGGGATTAAGACCTCTGGTATTAGAGTTTAAGAAGCCAAGGACCATCCAACCAGCACAAATTGGTCTCACACTTTCAACACAGGTCCTTTACAGGAGAACTGTCTTCAATGTCAGAAAATATATGCTAGTGCTAAGGCCTCCAAGTGGCAAATGCATCTCTAAAAGGTTACACAGCAGCACAATGTCCTGAGTTTAATGATGATAAATACAGTATCTATGCTGAGTGTTACTATTGTGATTTTACTACAGTATCCAAATACATCATACAAGATTCCTCTCAGAAGTTGTTATGTAATGAATTACATCACTGACATGGTTTTGCTTGTTTCAGTGTCAGCAAATGACAAAAACACAGCAAATATGCACAGGACAGTATTCCACAGAACCAGACAATTAGGGATATACAATAAATCAGCTGTCAATATACAGTATTATGTGCCGATGAATAACAAAAATAAATTGTTATTGGCTGTTAATTCCAGTTGAGATTTTTCCTTCTTCTATACCCCACAACTTCCTCTGTTGACCACTCTACAGCTCCCTGTAATTTCTGTCAGTGGCCATAATGTTACGGAAACATTCAGGCCGGAAGCTCAAATCCAGTCATTCAGTTAACATTATTTGCATTAAACTAATGTTCAAATTATCAGTATGATGTCGTTTACAATCAGTTAATTTTCAGTTATTGTATCAAACCTAAAAAGTGCATATTGATACATTTTTATTTAGAAAAAAAAAACATTAAAACTATCATAAAGCATCCACTCTTCTCATTCTGAACACAAATATGGTTTGAATGTGAAAAATGTATACAGTAAATATGAACATTTACAATCTGAGCATATCCACAGTACTGGGAATTAATTCTTATGGCTTCTATGTAACTTACACAATTTATTATAAATTCTATTTAGTGAATATAACTGATGGTATAAATTGCATTAAATGAACACATTTGATCATCTTCTGTCATGTTAGAAGGTTTTTTGTTTTCTAAATCACTGTATATATTTGTTGTTGAATTGTAGATTGCGTAGGTGACGGTTTCCATTTAACAGGCACATATCATATATTGTAGGTTGGGCCGTCAGGAATGAGGTCTGTGCCCAAAGCAGGCTTGTGTCATACAGAGGTTTGTGCCATAATGATAAAACTGTAATGTTTTTAATAAACCAGCAAGTTTATGCACAATGCAAACCATGTAACTAACAGAATCTAAAGCAAAGACTTGATTCTTAATTTTCAAAAAAAATTGTAAAACAATAGGAGAGATCTGATTTCGGAGTGTCTAATTTAGCTTACTTGGACATGTTTACACATTTTGTGACAAGTTTAATTTTGAAGTTCCATGTCCCAGAACTGTTTCCTAGTACTGTGGATGTGCTCATCTGCATTTCTAAATATGAAAATGTATCATATATCCACTTGTTTTAATGAACTATCATTAAGAAATAGAGGATTTCAAATAGTTATGATTGTCAAACTCCAACTTATTGGCTTACATCAATAACAGCTAACTTAAATGACCTTATATCTAAGGCAAATATAAACAGATCTATTTATAGTAAAGTTACAGGCTAGTAAGGACTGTAATATACAGTCACTTTATTTTTTATTTTTATTAAAAAAGGACTATAACTTTGAACTGAATTTTAAATAACATGTTAACACAATGTAACCAACACTATTAGTGTTGTGGGTTTTTAATTTTTCTAATGATGATGATGATGACTGGAAGTGATGATTACAGTGAATTCTTAATGGTCCACTTTTGCTGACCCATTGGGGAAAAATACTGAAGTGGACATATGAGACTTGAGGTGCAGAGTAGTTTGATACAGCTTTCTTCAACCATGATACCATCTATATGACTTGAACTGGAAAAGATACAGCAAGGCTTAACCTCAAACAGGCCCCATTACCGCCCACAAATAGATTTCTCTGAACAAAGCATCTCTTGTCATCATGTAGTGTTATTTCACGCTCTGTCTGAAGCATCTGGTGAGCAAACACAATGGCATTGAATCAGGCACATAGACGCCAAACTGAGCCGTTGATATATTGCATAATGGCATGGAACAATGCAGTGAGCGCTACCTGCAGGCGAATGTTTATGGGGGATCTATTTGCTCATGCCAGAAGCATGTGATGCTTTGAATGGGTTATTTGTCAGAAAGTGCCTTTAATGATAGATGCTACATAGTGAGCATCAATATGAGGACTAGAGGCATTGAACCTCATCATGCTGAGGGCATGTCTGACTTCATTGCTCATATTCAACATAGGCTGGCTGAAATATCACAACAAGGTCTGCAGAGTCTGTTAAACCTGAAAAGGTTATTATCACAAAAGATGCTATGGATTGATGCCATCTTTGTTTCCCTGGAGAATCTTTCTATATGTTCTATATGTACAAATGTGAAGAACTTTTCCTTAATTGGTCCAAGCCAAAAAGCATTCAAGAACCTGGAGGTGTTTCAAACTCCCCCACACACTCAACTGGTGGAGGAGAAAACAAGCAGCTCAGTTTTATTCTGTGAGCATCATTTCACAAACTACCATCCAAATGCACCATGGTTTATTCACAAGAAAGGGTAATTCCTGACAGCACTTCACCCAGGAAGAATATAAGAATAAATCCTGATTTGTAAGGCTGTGCCACTACTCAGAGGCATCGATTCACACCTTGAAGTGTGTCAAATCATCTGACTTTCTGAATGTACTGTGATTAATTGAAGAACTCTCCCTGATTCTTTTGAGCTCGGAAACAAGTGCACTGCAAGCGATCATAAGCAGGGACTCCATTATGCTGCGAAGAAGCAGACTCCTAGCTGTAGAGACGTGAGCAAGCTCAGGGGGGCAAGCACTGTCATGATTACAACTCCAAGCAGTGCCAGGCTGAGGAAAGTGGGCACTTTTTTTAGAGAATGAAGAGATGTGTCAAGCTTACAAGGCTGGAAAACTACAAACAGGGAACAAGTGTTTGGCCCACATTCAGATGCCTCCTACATCTCATCTCTAGAGCATTCTTGTCACTTCAAAAAAGAATGAAAAGAGACGAAAAATCCAGGATAAGCACTGCAGAGCCATTATGGCTGCAAATTTACATTATCATGTGGAAAAAAGGGGCTCATAAAAGGAATGAAAAGGAATTGTACAGTAGTTCGTCTGTGGTGCACCGGTGGAAGAAATTGGCAACAATAGTTTCATGCACATCCTTATAACACCACAGCCAATGCTCTCCCAGTACAAAACAAAAAAGTACAGCGAATACCAACCAAATGACTCTGCGGTTTTAAATGATGTATAATATAACAGCAGCAATGCTAGAAAGATGTTCTAATCAAAAGGATGAATCCTGGGGCTGAATTGATTGTTCAGTCAGGAAAAATCTACTAAAAATGACTTATCAGGCATGCTGAGAGATGAAAGAATAGTGTCAGAATCAAGGACCTCAAACTATACAGCTCATCATCATCTAATGGCAGTGAGTGATGGGGGTGGCATGCTTCAGGGGGTATCCTTGAGTGAGTGAGTGAGTGAGTAAACAAACCGAAAAATAATAGATAATAATAATAAAAAACTAAACAGAAGAGTAAAATATTGTTGCTGTCTGAAAAAAACTTGTTTTTTATCTGTTTTGTTTACTGTGAAAATGCCAGTGGGACTTTACAGAGTATGTAAATGTCATCAATGGACCAACGGAAATGCTCATACACATATACAAGCATATATTGTCATGTACTGGTCCACTGGTCATGAAATTTCATGAAATTTACATATGTAAACTCTCTCTCTTTCTTATATA
>BRDA01036540.1:0-10324 GCA_036984385.1 Crenuchus spilurus | reverse complement strand
GACCAAAAATTTCAATTTTGGTCTGATCTGACCATAGCACTTTCTCCAGCACAATTGCTCCAACAGTTGATCTTTTTTCATCAAGCTGCTTGGCATTGCCCCGTAGCCCTTTTCAGCCTTGGGGAGGTTTACAATCTTGTCTCTGGTGTCTTTGGACAGCTCTTTGGTCTTTGCCATGTTAATAGTTGAGAGTCTTACTGATTGTGTGGGGTGGGCAGGTGTCTTTATGCAGCTATTGACCTCAAAAAGGTGCTTCTAATTTAGAATAATAAGTGGAGTGGAGGTGGACTTTTTAGAGGTGGACTAAGAGCCAGAATGTTTGCTGATTGGCAGGTGTTCAAATACTTATTTGCAGCAGTAACACACAAATAAATTATTAAAAAATCATAGATTGTGATTTCCAGATTTTTTCTTTTAGATTATGTCTCTCACAGTGGACATGCCCCTAAGATGAAAATTTCAGACCCCTCCATGATTTCTAAGTGGGAGAACTTGCAAATTCACAGGGTGTTCAAATACTTTTTTTCCTCACTGTAAGTGTTAATGCAGAATTTTGGTTTTGTTCCGGCAAACTTGTCCACCAATTCCAGAGGGTTAAAAACTACTCTTATCAACATACACTTATCAGTATACCCTTATCTGGAATAACAACACTAATAGTTTTTCAGCATTTGATGTAGTTTATTCCTTGTGGTTTGGCTATGAAGCTGCTGGATTGCATTCAGACAAGAAAATGTTGCATTTCTAGTGACCCCTAAGGGATGGTTTTAGCCTAATATACCTCTACTGATTGGAAGAAATGGCACTCAAATCAAATTGTGTTAAGAAAACAAAAGTGCTTTGTTTCCATTGAGAGAATTACCTCAGCTAGTACAGACAGATTAGAGTCCAAACTAATCTTCAGTTCAGACACTTTTAGAACTAAACCATCACTAATACCTAGAAATAATGAAAGATACACAATTACACACAATATAAGAGCATTACAATGCTTTATAATAAATGTTTTAAACTAGTGCTCGCTTAAGTGCTTTACCAAATGGTGGATTACAGTGTTACTCACTACATTTTCAATGACTTGTCACTGCAGTTTTGATGAAATAAAATGATTTATTGGTCTATTTTATCTCCTTATCTATTTATTTACATATGCTTTATCAGACAGTTGTATTCAAATTCAAAATTGTATGCAAATCAGAAATCAGGGACGGGGAGCAGAGAAAACCTGTTATTGATAAAGATAATGGTTATTTTGTGTTTTATGTTTATTACTTTTTTAATTAGATTGATTTAGCAGAATGTTTTAGTTATGTAACTTTATCCTCTTTAATCAGTAATGACACTGGTTTTTTCTACAAATGTTCTAATCTAACCTTAATTTTTTTTTATTTTCTGTGTGTGTGTGTTTGTGTGTGTGTTTTTACACCTGAATTTATCAAAACTCTTCACACACAGTTCTTACCAACATTCAGCTCAAAATTCCCTACAGCTACCAAACCATCACATACCCAACACGGTAATCTTTATGATAATTAGGTGACCTCCCTCCACCGGACTGCTGACCACTCCTTAAATAAGTCAAATAATCACAGTCAGTGAGATCCTGACAGTATAAATACAGAAGAGTTACAGCAAGTTTAACACAGCTGCTCAGCTCTCTCTAACTCATCACGTATTAATACTGCACTGCAGAACCCATCTGAAGAACCATGTCTGGAACACCTGGAGGATGGACTGCAAAGGTAAGTTAGGATCAGATCAGGACTTTGATTAGACTCCACTAAACAGACTAACTTGTGTTTCTTTTTAGCCTTTCGAATGTGGGTTTGCTGTTATGTTCTGCATCTTTGTGTTGATGAATAACCCACAATGCACCACTGCTCAAACAGCAATTGGATCATGGACGAGCTGGACAGATATGAATCAACAAGTCAACAGTGTCTGCAACTCGGTAAACAGTCTCACATTTCTTACTTTGGGTTTTGGGAGAATTCTGGTGAGTCTTCAGTCCAAATCAAGTGGACTTTTCAGAACATGTAGAAGATATGACTCTGAAGAACAGGACATTATACACTTAATGTTAATATTGTATTTATGTGATCTGTACAGCAGCTAACAAGTGAACAAGAACAGAAATAATCTAAATATTTGACACTAAAGTTTTTGTGCTTGTTGGCAACATTAGCCTCACAGTTCTACAGTAAAGAAGCACAATTAGGACCCCATGTAGCAGACGGTCCCCTCACAGTAAATCTGCCAGTGTTAAATCAACACTATTACAGTTAAACTAACACTGAGAGTGTTACATTTTAACACCCTCAGTGTTAATTTAACTCTAATAGTGTTGATTTAACACTGGCAGATTTACTGTGCTGGTCTGACTTCTGCCCATATTATTAATCTCAAATACAAGAGCTTGTCCTCACTTACTGAAAGGAAGAAAAGAAAAACAGTCAAAACTTGCTCTTCTCATCTCATGCTTCTGTGGGATGGGTGTGTTTGTGGGTTGACTGTGTTTGCCATTAATTCAAGCTTAACTAACAAGGTTTATACCCCTGAGGAGCACATCCAGTGTGACAAGTTTTCCTATAATCCCGTACACCCTAGCCAAGAATTTGTGCCCCCACTGGGAGCTGAGCCAGTCTGCCAGACTGTCTGTAATCCCATACACCCATTGCATGGATTTTCTGGTCCCCCAGGACTGATCTGTTTTGGTTCTATAAAGCACATTAAAGTCACTTTTTTGTTTTGTTGAGGTTTGATCACTTTACCTGCTGCACTGCATGGTGAATGTTTCCTTCTCTAGTACACACAGTTTAGGGTTATACTGTAATCCACAATCTCAGTGGTCCCACAGGAACTGCACTTTGTGCTACACCTGTTCATTCCTAGAGCACCAATGTGAAACCAGGTTATGACTGTTTAGTTTTATAGACATTTTTGTTTTACTTTTATTATGTTTTTTGACCACTTCTATTTGCACTGGAAGTCCAAACTGATGATTTTCAGCTCCAGGTTTATCTTTAAAATCGGCTTCATACAGGGAGAGTTTCTCCAGCTCTTCTTTTACATTTGAATGCTGACTGTCCCATAATACTCCACACACATCTAGAGTGATTTTATATCTTTACTTTTATTCAAACCTAATGCATATTATATATATATATATAATGTTGAATCTGTTTTGTTTTGTTAACATACTGTAACTTTATTTTAATTGTTATGTGTGTTTCATTTCAGTTAAAACCTTCAGTGCAGCAGATGACTGGGATGACTTTTACTGTGTATAAGTGTCTGGAGTATCAACAACAATTTTCAGTGGATGTAGTGACCTATCAGATGAAGGTATGTATGAATGTAACAGTCTAATATTAGAAATAAATAGAATATATTACAAACAGGGCAGAGTTAAAGTTAATATATGCACAATACTGCAAAGTCTGGTGTTTAAAACCCTAAAGTTACTCTTTTACAAAATACAAGAATGATGTACCATAAAATAAAATACACCATTCATAAGCAAATCATTTTTTGAATGATCACATGTAGTAATAATAATAATAATAATAATAATAATAATAATAATAATAATGACAGTGATACTACAGACTGCACTCTCCTTAGAAAAGGTAAACAGTCAGTTTGTCCCGACTAAGGTAAAGACTAAACATTCAGTACAACAGTCAGTCAGAACCAGTTGACAGAGAACATTAGAACCAGACACTAGAACACTTTTAAATCCAGACTGAAAATGTTTGTACTTGAGCAGCTTTCAGTTCAGTTTAACACTCTGTTCTCCTTTCACTTTTATTCTGTAACATCACTTTTATACCAGTTTATTTTAAATAATTTCTTCTCTTTTAACTCTGTTGTTACTTATTCTTACTCATTAATTTAACTCTCTCTCTCTCTCAGGTTTATGTTGGAAACAACACTTTGGCTTTGCTGAAGGCTTCTAGAGTAATTCCAATGACTATAACTCATCTACAGAATGTTGATCTGATTACACTGCCTGATGCTGTCAATTAACAAGCAGATACTGAATGTTTACACCAGGACTCTCACACACCTCTGTATGTTATACTCTACTCTGTATCTTTGTATCACTTCAATCAATATTTAGTCCTGTGGTTGATTTTCTTCTTGTTTTGGTTTGTTTGGTTTCTTTGATTTCTGGATCTGATTTTGATTCCTGCTGTGTCCTGATTTTGATTGTTGGATTAACTAAATAAACTCAGTCAGCATAAACAGCCCTGATATCTCCAGATATTTACCTTCATTAATAAACGTATTAAGTCAAGTGAAATTTATTTATATAGTGCTATTTACAACTGATGTCACAAAGCAGCTTTACAGGGTTAGTAAAAACAAAACACCAAAGCCGCTGTGAGCAAGCCAACAACAACAGTGGCAAGACTCCCTCAGTGATGGAAGAAGAAGCCTTATTAGGAACCAGTCCCAATGTGGTTCCAACCTTCTCTGGTCAACTACCTAGAAGTTCTTGATAGACAGTCATCATATAAACCTATGTTATAGTGTTCAGGTGTAATGATATGGTGACAGAATGTAAGAATGTTAATAATAATAATAATAAAAATAATGTTAGCAGCAATTAGACTCCATATAAAATTGAATGTGGTCAGTAGTGTAGGGCATTTGGAGTAGATTGTAGTAGTTGGTGGCAGCTGGCCTAAGGTGTGAGGGTTGGGTGGATGGAGAGAAGGGCGAACACAGGCGGAGATGATGTAAAATAGGTGATTTATTAAAAGGGAGACTGGATAAACAAACGGCAGCACGATGGCTGGAAACAGAACAGAAACTAAGACTAAGACAAACTAACTGAAGACTGGAACATAAAACAAGAAAGACTTACAAAGCAACACGGCAAGGTCAAGGTAGGTACAGGACAATGTGAATCTGAGACAACGACAGGGATCTGTGGTAGAGTGAATGTCAGGGTTAATGTCAATGACCGATAAACTAGACTGAGACAAACAGGGCTTATAAAGGGGAAGACTAATCACAAGGGATACAGAACACCTGGACATGATTAACACAGGACAAGACAGGAAGTACATATATGGGTGTGTAGTACAGAACTTGAACACAAGAGGGAGACAATATACAGAGACTAGGACTGGGGATGAGGGCAGGCCTGACATAAGGTGGCATCATGCCGAGATAGTATTCAATCTTCCATCAGCGTCAGGCCAGACAGGTGGGCAATCGCTCACTCTGAAACAGACAGAGATGGAATTAGTTCTGTTTGTAGAGTACAAAGATCACAATCAGGAGAACACTGAACAACAATGGTGTGCATGGCAGGGCTACAAGGAGAAAACCATTGCTCTCCAAAAAGAACATTACTGCTCATCTGCAGTTTGTTAAAGATCACATGAACAATTTAGAAGGACATTGGAAGAATGTTTTGTAGATGGATGAGACCAAAATAGAACTTTTTGTTTAAATGAAAAGTGTTATGTTTGGAGAAAGGAAAACACTGAATTCCAGCTTAAGAACCTTATCTCATCTGTGAAACATGGTGGTGGTAGTATCAGGTTTGGGCCTGTTTCACTGCATCTGGGCCAGGACGGCTTGCCATCATTGATGCAACAATGAATTGTGAATTATATCAGAGAATTCTAAAGAAAATATCAGGACATCTGTCCATGAACTGAATCTCAAGAGAAGGTGAGTCATGCAGCAACACAACAACCCTAAACACACAAGTTTTCCTACCAAATACTGATAAAAAATTTAGTTAGTTATTGCTGTAAAGGGGGGTCACACCAGATACTGAAAACAAAGGTTCACATACTTTTGTCTCTCACAAATATGTCATATTTGACCATTTTCCTCAATAAGTAAATGACCAAGTATAATATTTTTGTCTCATTTGTTTAACTGTTTTCTCTTTATCTACTTTTAGAACTTGATGATGTTTTAGGTCATATTTATGCAGAAATATAGAAAATTCTATAGGTTCACAAACTTTCAAGCACAACTTTAACTCATCATCCCTCCATCCTCTTGGTACTGTAGATCAGATCACAACTTCGCACATATTTTGCCTGTGTACAAACCCCTTGTATGTAGGGAACCAGTTGATTCTTGCACATTAAATAAGTAGTCTGAGAAAACTGAACAGGCTTTACAAGTCTGCTTCAGTACAACTGTGTGGGAAGATCTGTGTGATCCATATGAGGAGGAAATTGATGGTGTCACACACTGTATAGCAGACTATGTTAATGTAGGCAGCAGTTCTGCTCCAAGCTGCTAGGTGGTGTTTTGCCCCAGCCGGTCTGCCAAATGCTATAAATGCAGTAATCTGCAGCTCGCAAAGCATAGCCTCAGTGTTGTATTATGCTGTGTGAAGGTAAACTGTGGTGCAAAGCATGCAGTTAAAATAATTGTTTAATTAAGCTATAAATTGTCAAATTGTGTCTAAAAATACTTGAAAAGTCACTGGGACATTATATAAAATAATATTTAGCTTATTTTGATATGTTTCATATATTATTTTTGTTGTTTTATCTAAAATGTGTAGCAATGGAGGCAATCACATAGTGATAATGAAAAAAAAAATCTGTTTACAAATGTTGTGAAATGGTAATAAACTTGCATGTTTTGAGTGTAGACTGTGGTCAGAGTTAAGCTTATATTCAGCTGTGTTACAACAGCTCTGGTAATTTAGCTGATTAATCTGTAACTAAATATTTGAGAATTTTCTATTGGGAATTTGCTGTTAAATTATTAAGCACTTTAGTACAGAAATACTTATAGGCTAATAGTCTATATATATTTTTTCTTTAGTATTCTGCTTTGTTTTTTTGTGTGCACTTGAGCCATGTTTAGCACACACTAGCATTTCACTGCACACAGTTAAGCCTACTTCCCTATCACAATCCCAAATAAAAATTGGCTAATGGTGACACTCCTCACAGACCACCCACAGTGAGACATTGACTTAGCTCTGAAATGCCATGCCATCTGTTAGGCATGAAAGAGCCCAACCACACTTAGGTAGCCCTAAACATGACTATGCAGTGTGCATGGTGGAGGATGTATTCTCCCGGACTTCAGATTGGTCACACATTGTTAACCAGCCTAGCCAGCTGAACACATTGACACAAACCAGCCCAACCCTTGTATCCAGCTTACCCAACCAAAGCTTACATAACACATATACATCCTGCAGCCCCACAGCTTCACTACAGTCCACAAACCCAAGCTACATATTTTAGACATCAATATGGGTTTGTTCCAGCAGAGTACCCAGTGCACCCAACTGTCCAACAGACCCACTACAGCCCTCCATACAACTCCTATGCTTCTCATCAGATACTGGCCCCTAGTCAGCAGCAGGCCTATGTCATACCCACACAATACCACAACCAGCCTCAATCTCTATATAGCTCCCATGCTAATCACTTAGAAGCCTCAAATGCTTGTGTGGTACCTGGCTGATGTGCCCTATTCCAAAACTCTGATAGGCCTACCCAAGCATGTGCATTCACCCAAACACCAAATCAAAAATGTCCAGGTGTTCAGTGAAAGTACAGAGTGCAAGCTTTTAGTGGACGACTGGATAAGGGATATGCAGTATCTGTTGAATGCTGGAGGCCTTATGCCTAACCTTGTTTTTGCTGCAGTGGTTCAACATTTAAGTGGAGAGGGCAGGAAGCTGGTTCTGAATTTGCCCATCAAAGAGCAGACCCCATGCAAAGCATTTGAGTATGGTGATATCCAGTCGTCTCTGGAAATACTTGCTGATATACAAATACAATATGCCATGTGAGACTGTATGTTCCTTATGCCATGGTGTTGGAATCCATCCTTTGCACTGTGGAAGAAACACAAAATTGTGGTAATCCCTTAGAAGACAGAAATGGAAAATTAGCTCACCAATGTCTGAGAGGACTACATGATGAGGAGGAGTACATGTGTATTGCCCCAAAAAAACTCATGAGTGTTCATGAACTTCATTATGAACTTTATCACCTGACCAGAGATTCAAAATATTCTTACACAGCCAAGACCAAAAAGGCCAATCAGCCAAGTTGAAGTGACAAATACAGAAACCATACAGGCAGCTAAACCAAAATTTGTGAGAAAACGTGACTCTCAACATGCTGAGTTAACAAACTCACTCTAGTTAACACACACACACACACATGTGAAGAGACACACACACACACACACACACAACAGTAAACACTCACACACTAATGAACACACAAACTAGTCAAAACACACACAAGTGGGCAATGATTGCCAAGTCAAGATGTGCCATGCTAATAGACTCCGACCCAAAAGTCTGAATGCTGATATATTGTAAACTCAAAGGACACTTCAACAAAGTATTAGTTTTTTACACATTTTAGCACTTTATTTTTAAAACTTTCCCCTCTCTATATTTTTTATATATGTTTTCTATATGTTTTTTAGTAGAATTGTACAAATTATAAATTATAATTATTATACATTTTATTTAACTGAAACATTTTTCTGAAAAAATTCAACTTGGATAATCATTTTTTTAATCACAAAAACCAGATATTATAACTTTTATTTTTTATGTTGGAGCTAAATCTAAGCACCGAGCCAGTTACAGCTCCATAGTCAATGCTAATGCTAATACCCACAAAGCTAGATCAGATTCTCAGTCTCATTTAATTCACTTACAGAACAGATTTGAAGCTTTGCTTCAAATGATAAAGGAGAAAAAAGCAGAAGTATCAGCCAATCACAGAGTCACAGCAGACTCTCTTCTCATTGATTAGTTCATATTATGAGTCAAATATCACTGACTCTGAACTGAACAGAAAGATTCTGACTCTGCTCTCTGAACACACAGCATTGAAGTGGATTGTTGTTCATGTTGGTAAAAATCACATAAGACAGCAGGAGCCTGAGTTTTTAAAAAGAGACTTTAATGATCTCTTTACCACCTCAGTAATCTCAGTGTACTGTCCTTTATCAGCTTTTCTCTGCCTGTACGAGCTCTGCTGATAAGTCAGCACCACCACCAAGGACCTCAGTGGAGACAAAACATCTTCTCAACATCATCTGCACACAATGGATGAGAGTCATAACAATCATCTTTATCAGCCACCATGATTATCAATTCTCAGAGAGCCTGCAGAGAAATCAAGGTCATCATGGATTTCTACTCACCCTTCACCCCACCTGAACCTTCCAGCAACCAGCAAATGTCAGCTGAGACGAGGCTGTGACTGTCTCTAATCTAGCCCTCAGATTCAGAAAACAATAATCTAAACTTCTCCATCTAATGTCTCAGCTCTGCTTCCACCCTCCACCTGCAGCTCTTCACAGAAAGAGACAGAACCCCACACACCACCACCAACACATTGGCACCCCATTATCAGGTAATGCAGTTTTTTGGTTGCCAGTGGTTACAGTGATGTCATCAGTTTATGTTTACATAGACAAGAGCTGGAACCCTGTGTTCATTCAGACATTTCAGTTTTTATCAGAAAGAGAAAGAACAGAGAACAGTCAGATAAAGTTCATATAAACAACCTTCAGTAAAATGTGACTCAGAGCCTCCAGAACAAAGTTTACTGGTAATTAAATTGGCTATTTTAAATATTAAATCTACTACTGAAGAATCTCATCTTATTCATGATTTTATGGAAGTCAAGAGGCTTCATTTGGAGCTTTTAACACAATCTTAATTAAATTAAAATAGTGCTGCAATTGTATTAACTGAGGCAGCTCTACCAAACTAGAATACCTGAAATGTCTCATGAGCTAGCAGGAAAGATGCTGGTCTAGCTGCTCTGACTGATGGCTGCCTTCAGTTCAGATGCTAAACAGATAAAAGATGAAATATCTTGAGATCACACTGGCTGTAATCAGATAAAAGTCAAAGTCAATATAAGAAACACTGCACTGATTTAATTTTACATACTGTCCCAACTGATCTGAGGTTTAAACAATTCTGTACTTTCTATAGACTGTGACTGTAGATCAGGTGTTACTGAAGGGCTCTGTGTCTGATCTGGGGCTGATGTTTATGGTTTCAGGTGGAGACCTCATCTTCAGAGGAGGAACATCAAAATGGTACTGCATTCTAGAACAGTGGAGAACCTGTTCCAGTATAAGTACTCCTGTACACAAAAAGAGGATCATAAAGAAGTGTTTTGGTGAGTTTAGCAGAAGTACTTGACTGATCACTGAGTCCTGACCTCATTCAGAACCTTTAAGCCTGAACATCCAACATCAGGTCCTGACATCACTGATGCTGTAGAACAAGCTTTTAGCAGAGATGTCTGAGGAGTGTCTACATACTTCTGAATAT
>BRDA01036531.1:2726-13952 GCA_036984385.1 Crenuchus spilurus | reverse complement strand
TCATCTCAAGCAGAAGTTGGTGAATCTTGGAGGTTTCACAGGAAGACTTTGTGTGATTCCTGAGCTGGTCAACAGCCAGACAGGAGAACTGTTTAAGAAGAAGAAGACTGATGATGCTCCTTTATATCCCAATAGTTACCATTTGAGTCATAAAGATGAAGTCGTAGCCTTATTGCAATCTTTAACCATCATCTTACTGAGCCTCTCCTCACCACTGAGCAACACACTTGGCTGTGAGTTCTTCAGTCTGTTAACAGAGGAGCAGTTTAAGATCCTTGAATATCACAGCGGCATCAAACGTCTGTTCATCCACGGTCCTCCTGGTTCAGGAAAGACTCTGATTGCCATGGAGAAAATACAGAGGATCAAAAATTCTGACTGTGAAAACACAGGACTGAGAAACTTTGTGAGGTGAGTTTTAATTAATTCTCATTTATTTTTAAAATAGTTAACATATGTGCTGTATATATTTGTTTAACACAGGAAACAGTCTGTTTGCCTGTGTGAGACCAGAGCTGACTTCCTGAAGAAGACCAAGGAGGATTTTCCCACCGTGGAACACATCATTGTGGATGAAGCTCAGAACTTTCGAGTGGAGAACGGTGATAACTGGTACCAGAAGGCAAAAAGCCTGATTAAGGGAAAGTCTGGAATTTTTTGGATCTTTTTAGATTATTATCAGAAATGTCACACAGAAGACACTGGTCTACCACCTCTTAATGGTCAAAGCAGAGTTCCCCTTTCTGAGGTTGTCCGAAACTCTGAAGCAGTATTTGATCAAATGTCACCTCTACTTGGGCAGATTGAAGACAACTCAAAACCTGAAGAAAAGGTTCATCTCAGAATGATGAGAGAGAAGTTTAGACTGAGTCATTCTTTTAAAGGAAAGTTTGTCTATAAGAGTAACGTCTCAGCAGTGAAGCAGGTGGTGTCAGTGATTAAGCACCTTCTGAGAGAAGGCCACTCTGCCAGTGATTTTGCTGTTCTCTTTTCAGGTGATGGAAATGTGGATGAAGTGATGGACAGGATTATAGGAAAAGTGTCATCTATCCAGTTTGGCAAAGCAACGGACACAGATCGGGATGTGGTTGTGTTAGACACCATCTCTGCGTTCTCTAGGCTAGAGAGGAACATTGTAATTGTGGTTTACCATTTTGCCAAGTGATTGTTCCATGATCTTTGGGACAATGTCCTTCTCAGTGCATATTCTAGGGCAAAGATCAGTTTGTATGTAGTTGAGGAAACTAGCTTTTTCTTGGGTTGTCCTGTAATCTATCCATTACTTTCTCTACAAGTATTGCCATTAGTTTTTGCTCTTCCGATTCTTTTTGCAGTAAGACGATCATTGCTCAAAAAGTTAAAAAGAACGAAAACAAAAATATGTGCATTGACCTTGGAGTTCAACCTGTATCTGTTATCATTTATAATGATTACTATGTGTAGCCCAGGGTTGAAATACAGCCCTTACTTTTGAATTACAGCCTGCGCATACATGAAATATGATGGCTAAAGTTAGTGTCTGTACCTCTGTTTCTCCTATCAGAGTGCTTCTTATAAAGAAGGAAAAAAAACTAAATGGGGAGACGAGTGAGATTATGCAGCTCACATAGCCCCATAAAAACTTTCCTCCATCCATATTTTTCTGTTCATTACGGTTTAAGTGTAATTAGTGTGCCATTGAGCTAATCAGTGAGTAATATCTCTGGATTATATATAAAGCTCAGTTTGCTTTTAATGTGAAAGCAGCCGAGGCTGTAGCTGTTAGCTGCTACATTAGCCTATTTGCAAAGCTTTAGCTGTTGGCTTCTGTTTATCTGATCATCTAAACTGAGCTAAAGTGCTGTTATTCATTTCTGCTTTTGTGAAGACTGTGTTCTACTGAGGAGCTGTCTGATAGAGCCCTATGTTAATGCACCGCTCAGCATTCCTCAGTTTATCCTACGCGAGACGTTAGGTTGTCTTGTAGCACCTTGAGCTACTGGAAATATTCAAGGTTCCCGGGATAGTCTGCAGTAAGTGCCATGATAGAGAGAGGAGGGCACTGATCGCGAGAGTACTTAAGGCTGCCTTACATCTTACAACTTTGAAAACACTCTGAAAAGACTTTTAACAGACTAATGTCTCACACCATCTCACATCTACACACTTTATCGTCACAGCCTAAGATTTTGGAAAGACTGTGGATCTTGCAGAGTCACTAATTTAAAGACTGCAACTAGATTTCTTTTGAGATTATTTCCCATCTGCTTTTGTTTTGCATAACTCCATAAATCAAAAATAACTCCACACACAATAAGACAACGTAGTACAAAATAAAAAATATAGTAAAGTGCATTACAAATGCAGAGCCATCAGAGCTCAAAATACTGTCAACACTTAATCACTGATTCACATCCATGCATTCCTGGTCCTGTGTGTCTGCATGCTCCTCATTTTCTTCAAGCTGCTGGGCAAAACAATAATAAATAAAGCTAAAATTATCGTGAAGTAGCCCCATTCAGGAGTGTTTAGCTTGCTAGTTAGCCTAAGGATAGATTAGATTAAGATCAACCAATTTAGCCAATGTGATTTTTCACACAATGGAATTTGACCTCCGCATTTAACCCATTTGTGCAGTGAAACACACACACACACACTAGTGAACACACTAGGCTGTGAGAATTTGTGCCTGAAGCAGTGGGCAGCCCTTATCCACCGGCGCCCGGGGAGGAGTTAGGGGGTTAGGTGCCTTGCTCAAGGGCACTTCAGTCATGTCCTGTGTGGGGATCGAACCAGCGACCTTCTAGTCACAAGACCAGATCCTTACCACTAGGCCATGGCTGCCTACTCATCTGGGATTTCGAGGGCTTTGGCAGTTTGTCCACTTTTTTTCTTTTTCCTCTCTGTCCTGTAATAAATGGGAAGGCTCTCTATATATAGAGATGCTCTTGCTCACTCCACATCTCCACCAGGTTCTCCTCCTTTTCTACAGTCCAGGAGAATACCACCCAGTATAGCCCTGGTCTATACCACCCAGTACAGTCTTTGTAATGTCATGTGGTTTGTCACTTGGTTTGGGGTTTAGAGTATCTGTGTTTTGGTGTTTGGGTTTGTTTTGTTTATTTGGCTTTTTTTTGTTTGTTTGTTTGTTTGTTTGTTTTTTATTCCTTGGGTCAAGGCATCTTTGAGGGAGGGTACTGTCACGCTTTGTAATGTGTTCTGGTTTTCTTTCTGTGTCTAAGTCCCCACCCCCGTTCTGTCAGTCACACCCATCTTGTTAGTGTCCTCACCTGTTCAACATCCTCTTGTAAATTGCTTCCCTATATACAGTAAACAACCCATATTCACAGGGGTTAGGAACCAGAACCTACTATGAATACTTGTAACCCCCATAAAAATGCTTATAAGTACCTATTTTGATGGTTAAATCCAACCATATGCCTTAAACTATCATCCGTAACACTTCAGAAACACGTGTAAAGACACAGAAAATGAAGTTTTCTCTCTCTCCCTCTCTGTCTCTCTCTCTCTCGCTCTCTCGCTCTCTCGCTCTCTCTCTCTGTGTCTCTGTCTCTCTCTCTCTCTGTCTCTCTCAGAACCGCTTACACTTCTCCACTTACACTTTGTGCTGGAAGCCTGAGAAGAAGCTGAGCGTTTAGGGAGCATCTTGGGAGTAAAAGAAAAGCAAAACTAGTCAGGTCTACGGCTCCGCGAAAGTGGCTCTGTGTTGTGCGGATCAGCCAATGAGAGCTGGCCTTGTATGGCCATCCGAATGCCAGCCAATAGCGTTCGAGAATTTGGAGCATGCACGTACCCAACTGTTGTACAGTACATATGTAACTACGAATATGTGGGTTTTCCGCGAATAACAAGTAGATATATTCTAGAGAAAATTCCGCAAATAGGTGAATCCGCGAATGCTGAACCGCAATAAGGTGGAGGTTCACTGTATACCCTTGTGTTTTGTAGTCTGGTTGCTGGTCATTTACATTTACAACATTTTGGCAGAGGTTCTTATCCAGAGTGATGTACAGCAGTGTTTTGTCTCCATTAAGAGAATTATCTCAGCTAGTACAGACAGGTTAGAGTCCAATCTACTCTTCAGTTCAGACACTGTTAGAACTAAACCATCACTAATACCTAGAAAGAAGGAAAGAGACACAATTATACACACTATAAGAGCTTTACAGCATTACAATAAGAGATTCAAACTGGCCATTGTTTATTGTTTTTTTATATTTCATTTTTATATTTTCTTTTTATATTTCATGTTTCAGAGTGTCACAACACTTATGGTTCTGTTCAATGTTGTTTCTTTATTCTATGTTTATATGTTGAACATTAAAACCACCTTTTAATTCAACTCTGCTTCTGTGTCTGACCATCCTCTACATGTAATGACTCCCACTGTGACAGAAGCTCTCAGATTTGATCTTAAAATGTAATAACAATGTTGGTTAAAGAATCACATGTAGGGCTGGGCCAATATTAAATGACTTAACTGAATTAATTGACTTGGACTCTAGCTTGTATACTTCTGACTTAACTTGAACTTGTTTTTTTGTGACTTCTAACCATCTCTGAGATGATGACAGTGAAGCAGCATCAATAGAACAGTCTAACGATGAGGAAGAGGGTACTGCTGAGGTTTTTATGTTCCACTCAAAGAACTTCATCCCCACCTGAGAAGAGAGGTCGGCTAGTAACTGAAAATCTCATCAAGATGACCGCATGGCCAACAAAATGTGCCATTTTTAAGACTAATGACATAAAAATGTTCTTCCTGTCCACAGCTTTACTGTTTGACTCTGCAGCTGTGAAACATGTTCTTGCAGATATCAGAATACAACATGATTTGAGTGCCTCATGCACAGATCTGTGATTATTCTGCTTCTATGACATATTTGTGTTTTTTTGCTGAAATTCTGAAGGCCCTGTGTCCGTGTTTCTGGTCCGAGGTTTTAGTCAGTGAGGAACTTGGGTGTGCACTATTTCTCTTTAATGTTTTGTGCAACAGCATATCTACAGACAATCTATCTTAGGAAACCACAAATGAGTCATAGAAACAAGTATAATAATAATAGACGACGTGCATGAGGGACTCTAATTGTGCCTTTTCTGAGTATCTGAATTACCACGTTTCACACCTATAGAGTCAAACAGGAAATGAGATCCTGTTGTGCTGATTAAGTCAGTCTAAAATAGGTGCTTCAGTACGAAAGATAAAGACAGAGATCACTGAACACATGATAAACACAGAAACCCTTAATTATACTTTTTATATGTTTGAGTTGTATGAAGGTCAGCTGAGGTCAGTGAGGCCCACAAGTCATTAATAAAAAATAGAAGTTCAAAATGTGTTTCATGTTCACAAGAACTGAAGGTCTGTAATTGTGTTGTCTCTGCTCTAACATCCCAAATTAGGAAACTCACAAAGCTCTCTCTGAGCTTGTTTAGTCTACAGCTGGACACACACGCTACCAGTTTTAGGACAGTTTTAGCACTAGGCCGACTCTGTAATTACTACATTTGCACCTGTAGGCACTGCTGGACCAGTCAAGCAGCATCTTTCTCAGTAAGTGAGTGTGTGTGGTATCCACACAACCTCAGACACACTAAATCTGCCACCATACTAATATCATTTGATCTGTGACATCACACATTCACTATAAAAACTAATATTTGATTTGAAAGGTACTTTCTTGTTTACATTTTATGAGTAAGATTATTGACTGAATAATTATATAATAATGTATCATAGTTATACACGACTTTCATGTTGGTGGATTTGTCCACCATCTTTGTTAGGTGAGGAAACTGAGATGCATTGTTTTAGTGAACATCAGTTATACACTATATTTCTGCTGCACTGTGGGTAACTATATGTGTACTAATGATGTACTTTATGTGAGCCTGTCTGGGAAAACCCGATCAGTCTTTTTTTTAAACATGAGTTACATACATATTTGGAAAGTGTACTGTTAACATCAATTTTCAGCCAATTGTCGCTTATATTTGCTGACACATAGCACACTGAAACTCAACTCAGATTATTTGTGTCACAAGACACACTTACAAATTTATCCAAATAAATCCAAATCTAACAGAAATGAAGACTGAGGCCTTGTCCACACGTAGCCGGATATTTCAATAAACGTATATATTTTTTATGCGTTTGGGCCTTTCATCCACATGCAAACGCAGTTTTACACCAAAAACGATTGATTATGAAAACTCCGGCCAAAGTGGAGATTTTGGAAAACTCAGTTTTTGCGTTTGCGTGTGTACGTATGAAAACAGCGTTTTAGAGTCCAGAACATCACAATCTGCGACAAATGATGCTGTGATGTCATATGCGCGACCACTGTAATTGACTGCCTTGCTGTGGAAGGATGAACTCCAGCAGAGAAGTTTTCATTTTTATCTTAATTTAAACACTCTTTGCGTGTTTATTTTTACAAGTTCAGCTTCTCCAATACGTGGAGGAGCAAAGGAGAAGTTTTTTTTTTACTTACTTTTTGTTTTGAAGGATTCTGATTGGCTGACATGGGCATTAGCTTTGTGTTACACTGCCATCTATGCGCTTGGCATCTTTATGACAACACTCTACGGCGTATTTATGCGGATTCATGTGGATGAAAACTTTTCTTAAAATGATCTCGTGTGTATCATATTATTTTTGAAAACAATGTAGGGGAGATATTCGTTTTTATAAATACCCGGCTACGTGTGGACTAGGCCTGAAAGACAAAGCTAGCTAAAGTCGCTCTGTTTAAATCAGCTGAAAATATCTGACCTGCTCACGTTTGGTGGATGGATACATGAGCTCAAATACATTTCTACATTGAAGAGAAGTAGTTTAGGAGTCGAATGACACCCAATCAGCTTGTGTACATCCACGGTAGAAGTAGTTCTACATCAAGATTCATGGGGTCACGAAAAACAGTTTTTCAGGTAAAATCTGCAAATTCTGTGAATGGCTTACTCCAAAAAAAAAAAAAAAAACTTTTTTGGTGAGTTTAAATGTTGTTTTTGATACAAACATGTAATACGATAGACATTTGTGACAATTTTCTTTCATTTACAGCACAATATCTCAATAAGTTACCCAGAAACTTTGGCTGGGCTTCCCAGACAGAGTCACATACAGTATATTGTACTACTGATGGACCATGGCCATCCCAACAATGGACTCTTCTCTCTGTTGCCAGGCGTTTTCGCACCCTGGAGGCAAACACAGAAAAGATGAGGAGGACAATAGTACAAGTACACACACCATGGACTACCAAACACACATGCATACACACACACACTTCCAGTCTACTATGCACGCTTATACTCCACCATCCATGTTTATAATTTAACCACCTACATACGTTTTTACATTTGTATATTTGTATATTTGTATTTTTACTTTTGCACACAATCTGCATGTTTTGCACAATAATCTCTTCATCCTTATCTCTTCTTATTGTTATATATTATATTTATTATTGTCCTTTTATCTTATTTTACATTCTCTTGATATATTTGTACACGGTCTGATGAATACTGCATATATGAACAAACTGTTCTTACCTACTGTGTAAGTAGTGCTCTGTAGTTCTATGTGCAGACTTTGGCTTCATTTCTATAGAAAGTATTCTGATGATGTCACACAGTTGTACTTGCACCATGTTGGTAAAGCAAGTTCAAGCTTGTTCAGCAGCGCAGGGGAGGTGTGTTATGAGATCATCTTGAATAAACTTGTGTTTATTTCAGTATTTTTATACGAACGTGGTCTACATTTGCCAATACCCATCCGGCAAAGGCACACCCATCATGCTATTAATAATAATAATAATAATAATAATAATAATAATAATAATTATTATTATTATTATTATTATTATTATTATTATTATTATTATTATTAGTATTATTAGTATTATTATTATTATTATTAAATGGTTTAACTACTAATACACATGTGGTTGTTCAGTACTTGGCTGCTTAAAGAGACACTCTGCCCCTCTGCACTGAGCTTTAGGAACAAACTTTATGCAAAAGGCTCCATCTAGTGATGACTGTGTGTCAGTAACTGCTTCAGAATAAAGAACATGTTTATATGTGAAAATGTTCATTGTTTATCATTTTATTCAACTCTCATTTTATATTAATTAAAGTGGCATTTCAAACCTTTATTTGTTACAATATTGATCAGTTTGGCTTATAGCTGTTTTATGTGCTGTAAATGACCAAAATTTAAAATTCAACAGAGCTAAACTCTCAAACAAACTGCCAAAATACAGGCAGCACGTTACCTGCCCCACCAGGGAGAGTAACATTAGATTACTGCTATACTGTATTAAAGGGTGCTTATCGGTCTGTCCTCCGTGTTGCTGTGGGTCTCTCTGACCACTGCTTAATCCACCTTCTGCAGACCTACAGACAGCAGCTCAAGTGTGCCAAGCCAGTGGTCAGTACTGTGAAGAAGTGGACTAATGAGGCCAAAGAGAAGCTCCAGGCCTGCATGGATCTGACCGACTGGTGTGTGTTTGATGAGGCTACGAGAAGCCTGGATGAATACACACACACTGTAACATCCTACATCAGCTTTTGTGAAAACATTTGTGTTCCCACCAGGACTCACATTAAATATAACAACGACAAACCCTGTTTTAATGCCAAACTGAAGCAGCTGCACCGGTCCAAAGCGGCAGCATACAGGATTGGAGACCGGGAGCTGTATGATCAGGCAAGAAACACTGAACAGTGAAATCAGAACTGCTTAGAAGAACTACTCAAGCAAACTGAGCAGTCTGATGTCCAACAACGAGCCATCAACCATCTACAAAAGACCACCTCCTCAGTCAATGGGGGATCGTCAGCTGGTTGAGGAACTTAACACCTTCTATCGCAGGCCCAGCACCCCACAACAATTCAGCAGCAGTTCACACCCTCCTGACACTCAAACACCCATTCAGCCTGCACTAAAGATCTGTGTGGAAGACGTGCAGCGACTGTTCAGGAGACAAAAAGTGAAGAAGACAGTGGGGTCTGATGGAGTCTCACCCTCATGTGTGAGGACCTGTGCTGAACAGCTTGCACCAGTCTTCACAAAGATCTTCAACAGATCACTGGAGCTGTGTGTTGTACCCTCCTGCTACAAACGCTCCACTATAATACCCATCCCCAAAAAGGTAACCATCACAGGACTGAATGACTACAGACCCATTCCCTTAACGTCTGTAGTCATGAAATAGACTACACAGCAAACTACTCAGCATGCCAGTCCCCACCTGCCAGTGGATCACCAGCTCTCTCACTGGCAGGGAGCAGCAGGTGAGTTTGGGGAAGTTCACCTCCGGAACCCTGATCACCGGTACAGGTGCTCCGCAGAGCAACGACTGCACCTCCACAGGCCGCTCTGTCAAAATCCTGAAGTTTGCAGATGACACCACCATCATCTGCCTCATACATGACGGTGACGAGTCTGCTTACAGACGGGAGCTTGAACAGGTGGTCCACTGGAGCAGACAAAATAATCTAGAGCTTAACACAGCCAAAACAGTGGAGATGATGGTGGATTTCAGGAGACACCCCTCAATACATGTAGAAGAGTGGGATGAATTAAAAATTTTAGGTATAATTTTTACAAATACAGACGTTGTAGAAAATAATTGGTTGAATAAAACGGAAGAAATAACAGAGGAGTATAAAAAGGTTATAAATTGGAATTAAAATTAATGTTTTTAACAATAGTTTTTCCATCTAGTAACTAGAATTAATTAATAGTAGTTTATAGCATGTTTATAGTAGTATTCAGAAGAAGGTGTTGTGGTTTGGTAATTTGGATGATTGGAATAAAAAAGTTTTTAAGAAAAAAGACAAAGTACCCTATTATAAGAAAATGTATAGTAGTTTCATGAGGAAGAATGCACATTTAGATATAAATTGACTCAGCTCATCAAATAAAATGATATATACACAGAGTAATGGGTATACGTATGGGAAATCTGTCTCCTTTGGTGACTGTAATAGTAATGAAAATGAAAATTTCTTAAGTCTTTTAAAAGGCCGTCATATCTCAGGGAAGGTAACAGATAAAATGTGGTTAGCAGCTCTGGGTAGACTCCCAGTTAGATCTGTAGTTAAGTGGAGTTGTTTTGTTAAAACGACTGTGTGTCCAATGCCAGAGTGTGATGAAAAAGAAATAATTGGACACTTGTTGGTAGATTGTTACAGATCAATAGAAATTTGGGATACGTTTAAACAATATGGTTTAGATATTAACAGGACTAGAAAAGAAATTATATATGGAGGTTTTGATTTTAATAAATATAGTAAGAAAAACGTCTTTTATATTGGATCGTTATTAGTACAATTGTGAATCAAATTTGGTTGACTAGAACACAGATGACATTAAATAATATTTTTATAAACATTGAAAAAATGGTGAAACAATGTATTGTTAAATTAAAGCAAAAGAAAAAGTGTGAGGAAGAGAGCAAACGAAGTGTTATACCATGGAATTCATTGACATGTTTTAATATATTTGTAATGATATTGATACTGATAGATGTTTTGGTGAACATGGGTGTAATATTGTGTATAATGTTATGATGTGGAATTGATATCAAGAGGGTTTGTTTGTATGAAAACTAGATGGAATGTCGTTGATGTCTCAAATTTGTAATTTTGCTGGATTATTGTAAATTTGTTTGGTGAAAAGCTTTAATAAAGTTGATTTAAAAACTCTAAAATGCGCGGGAACGTGAATAAAGAGCGGACTGTAGGTACGGGGAGGGAGGAACAGTAGGAGGAGCCCTTGCAACAGCCGTTTAATTGTGTCCAATGATCACTAGGGGGCAGGACCTAAATAAATTAGAATGTCGAACCCTAAATAAGGTGGGTCCAGTGGCATAAACCTCATATTCTGTTGTACGAGATTAGGAAAAATGCCTGAACCCGCTAAAGCAGCACCGAAGAAAGGCTCTAAGAAAGCCGTCACTAAGACGGCGACGAAGGGAGGAAAGAAGCGCAGAAAGACCAGGAAGGAGAGTTACGCTATCTACGTGTACAAGGTGCTGAAACAGGTCCATCCTGATACCGGCATTTCTTCGCATCTATCGCATTGAGAGGAAGGACCAGAAAGACGCGAAGAAAGGAGGAAAGCGGCGGCAGAATCACTGCCGAAAGAATCTCGGAAAGAAGCCACGATGAAATCGCCCAAGTCCGTAAAAAGGATTAGAGCATGTTGTCTTA
>BRDA01036528.1:1603-17629 GCA_036984385.1 Crenuchus spilurus | reverse complement strand
AGATTAAATAGATCACAAACACATCTAACTGGAGCCATAAGACACACATACAGGCTCAGTTTCATTTTAATTGTAAGTATTAATATTTATTAGTATTCTTATTGGTACTTGGTATCGGCAAGTACTTAAATGTAAGTACTTGTACTCGTACTCGGTTTTAAAAAATGTGGTATTGGTGCATCCCTAAAAATGACCACCGAACTTGCATATGTCTTCTGTTGTTGAGTGCTTAAAAATACAGTGTAAAAATATAGGCCTATTCATAATCATGTAATATCAACTGTTTCAGTTATTAAAAAGCCAGTGTTTAACCCTGAAGATTTTAGAACTACAGACCTATTTCAAACCTTCCTTTTCTTAGCAAGCTGTTTAAGCTTGTAAAGTCTGTCCAGATGAAAGATTATTCAACTTCAAACAGCCTATTTGAGAAGTTGCAGTCAAGGTTCAGAGCAAATCACAGCACTGAAACCACTCTTGTTATGATTTGTAATGACTTACTTATTCCAGCCAATTCTGGGATGTTAAACATACTTGTTCTCTTCGACTTTACAGCTGCCTTTGATACAGTGTGCCATGATATTTTGCTGTGCGTACTTGAAAACTTGATTTGTATCACTTGTACTGCGTTGGCATGGTTTAGGTCATATCTCACAAACCAACAGCAATTTATCTCCACTGACAGGTTTAGGTCTGACCATTTGTCTGTCACATGGTATACCCCAGGGCTCAATTCTTGGCCAGTTACTGTTCATTATTGTACCACTTGCAGTATCATTAGACAGCATGGCCTTCAGTTCTATTGCTATGCCAGTGATGTCCAGATTTACATACATTTTAAACCTTCTAAAGGATGCCTACCTGTGGTTTTGACTGCTTGGCTGATATAAAGACCTCGATGGCTAAAAATGTCCTGAAATTAAAGTATGTTAAATTTGAGGCAATACTAATTGCATTTCCTGCCACCCTGAAGACTAATCACCCTGAGGACTATTCCTGGTTATATCATGTCTTCCATAACCCAGGTTAGGAAGCTTGGTATTATTTGAGACTCCACATTGATGGTCACATTAAAAACAAAACTAAAACAGCTTATTTCCATCTAGGCTACATTCTTTTCTTTCCCTCTCTTCCACTGAGACTTTTATTCATGTTTTTACTGCATGTAGGCTTGACTCCTGCTGAACTATGTCCAAAATGCAGCTGTTAGTTCTTACCTGCACTAGACTTCAGACATAAATCCCATTCTGATACAATTACACTTGCTCCCTGTTCACTTCCATCCATCCATCCATTCATCCATTATATTCTGCTTATCTGTATCCGGGTCATGGGGTTACAAACCCAGGTAAAGTAAACCAGGCATCCCTCTCCCCAGTCTCCTCTTCTAGCTCATATTGGAGGATTCCAAGGTGTTTCCAGGCCAGCTGAGAGTATAATCTCTCCAGTGTGTCCTGGGTCTTTCCCAGTGTCTCCTTCTAGCTGGACATGCCCAGAACATCTCACAAGGGAGGCATCAAGGAGGCATCCTAACCAGGTGCCAGAACCACCTCAATTGGCTCCTCTCAATATGGAGGAGCAGCGGCTCTACTCCGAGTCTTTGCCAGATGTCTGAACTGTTCACTCTGTCTCTAAGAGAGAGCCTGGACACCTTAAGAAGAAAACTCATTTCAGCTGCTTGTATCCGCAATCTCATTCTTTCTGTCATGCAATGCTCATGACTAGGTGAGGGTTGGAACATAGACTGGTAAACAGAGAGCTTTGCCTTCTGGCTCAGCTCTCTGTTCACCAAGACAGACCGGTACAGAGCCTGCATCATTGTCGACTCTGAACCAATTTGCCTGTCAATATCCTGCTCCCTCTTACTCTCACTCGTGAACAAGACCTTGAGATACATAAAATCCTTCACTTGAGGCAAGGACATCCTCCGAACCCAGAGAGAGAACTCCACCTTTTTCCAGCTGAGTCTGGTCTCAGATTTAGAGGTGTGACACTTCTATATATAGTGCAAAATACTTATTTTGGTTTTTAAGCAACAGAGGCACTTCTTGCCTCTATAATCTCTTTTATCCTTTACAGAAGGTGTTCGTCTCAAACTCAATTTCCACAGCAAACTTGGCGACAAGGATTGGGACCCCATGAGCCTTCAGGCTGTCCAATCAGGCGCCAGAGGTAAAAAACAAAAAACTTCACTCTCCACCCTCAGGGACAAGATCCCTTGAAGAAGGAGAAATCCTTTTGTGGGCCATGGGACAGCCCATGGCCAGAGGGGCCAAACGAACTAAGGTAAGGTCCCCATTTTGTTAAATATATAACAAAGAGTCCAGTATGCACTGAACAACTTCAATTGGTTAGTCTGGGACTAACAAGTGGGAAAAGGATTCCGAAATTAGTGTGACAACACTAAGAATTATTTGGTTGTTTCTATGTGAATAAAACAACACCCTAGAGGTCAACAAACACTAGGAAAAGAACAAATCAGGGCTCTTAGGTTTGGATTTTGTGGTTGTTTTTCAAGGATATTGTGTTGAATGCCACCAAAAGCTGGAACACTAGATCTTGTTAAATATAGGAGTGAGACTTTAGACAAAATTTCTAACCATTGTAAATCCAGTTTTGTACATCTTCGATCACATTAACGTGATTTTTAGGAAAAGAGCAGGCGTAGGTGTTCGTAAGGAGCACTCCTGATTGAAGTTTTGAATGCAAAACTGGACCCAGAAAACATAAAAAATATTGACACGGACCGTGTAGTGACAGTGAGATGGACAAAAGGATAAAAGAAAGGTTTATTTTAAGAAAATCCATAGTGAAAAGGTATTAAAGAAAAAAGAAAGAAATAGGAAAGTTGCAAAGTATGTGATCAAATGGCAAAAGTAAGTAGATAATATAGGTAAGACATGGTGAACAAGAAGGAAACAAATATTAAGGTAAACATGAGTAAGCAGGGCTGTCTAAGAATTGAGTGGTGAACATAATAACAAGGCAGGCATGGCAGAGGTGGAGACAGGAAGGAAACATAAGAGCACACAGACCAAAAGTAAACAAAGACACATGGACATGGAGACAAAACATAATCCTGACACATTTATGAGCTGATATACTTTAAAGAATTGTGTCGTCTTCATTTTTATGCCTTCTGGATATCAGAGCATTCTTTCCTTACTAAGCTGTTCACATTAATGGCAATTTTGACCAGTTGTACCCAAGCTTTGACCTTTGTCTTAAAGGAACAATAACAAAACAGTAAGCAGAGCAGTAGCAGCCTGTTAATTTCTATTTCTAGAATAGTTAATTTCTAATGGTCATGTTAGAGGAAAAAAAATAATCCAGATGCAGCATACTTAGTAATGCCAATAAATATGTCATGTATGTCTTGTGAGGCAACATAATTGCCTTTTCTCAGAATAGAGCTCCTGTCAGATGGCAGGAGTGTAGTGTCCATGCTATTCGGCATCTTCAGGAGTGCTTTGAGTGCTGCACTAGTGCGAAAATGTCTGGAGTTACATCCTCATTTACATATAGAGTGGACAGTTTTCTGAAGATAACTGGACTTTAACAGTTAGATGGATATCCACCTTATTGCTTTCCGTGCTTCAGTGGTTTGTTAGGAGGCCACTGTAGTCAGACACTGGTGTAATGTAGCAAATAACCACTGCTTATGTCCTTTAATGTGAACAACAGTAAGAAAATTGTGTCAATTCTGACACGGTCATATGTGAAATGTAGAACTGAAGTCTGACTTTAAGCAAGTCTATAAATTCAATTAAAAGGTCTAACAGAACAAGCAAGATGCAAACACAGTTACGTATAATTGCATATTCAGGTTTAACATGTTTTGCTGCCTTTTGTTTTCCTTCTTTCTTATAAAAGTCACAGTAATTAATTTTCATCATTCTAAAGTGCTGACATGCAGCACAGCAAAAGGTGTCATTTTTTTGTGTTATTTAATATCTAGCTAAAACGTGGCCATCTATCAATGTCCAAAAAAATGCAGGAAAACATTCCTTAAATAAAGTTCAGTTGTCTTGTCCAGCTAGCAGCATTGATTTATAGCTGTGGCAAAAACGCTAAACATAATCAGAGTTGTTTGGCAGCAGCTATAGTGATTTATGGACACTTCACCTGCCAGGAAAACCACCCAAAACAGCCCGATAGTGTCAGTGGACAAGATAATACAGGAGACTGAAGACATAAGCAATAAATAAAGAAATAATACCCATGGAGTAAACACATCAGCAACTCCTATTACACTTAAAGGTGCAGTAAGGGAATCTGGGGAATGCTTGTGTATTTTTTAACTCAACAGCAAACCAAATACACACCTCCCTTCAGTGCTTCTTCAGATATGCCACCCCCCAAGTTCACTGATGTGCATTACCAAGACAAACAACACTAGGGTAGCAAGATCTTCATAGCAATAATGCCCAAATATTGTATGGCCAAATAGAGAGAATGACAAAGAAAAAATATCCCTAAGGTTTGCTAGACTGTGGGTTAGCAAAACTATCATTATAGTCGCTGCTATGGAACAAACATTAGCAAAGTACCATCCTATTGGTTTTGTAAAATAGCAAAAAATAGATTGTTACCCACCTGTCAAGCAAAAACGGAGCAGCCTCCACATTCCTTTTCAAGCATTTCTCTTGTCTGATCTAACACTTCTTTCTCAATATATATGATGGGCACCTAGCCCCTCCACTTCCCCCTGTACTGTGCATGAGCATAAACATCCCCAGATGTTGACTGGATGGAATACTTTGTATTGTTCTATTTTAGACACTTTCTTTGTTTGAGAGCCAGGAATGTGTTTCTATTCCTCAGTGCACTCAAAAAATATCTTACCGTGCCTTTAATGCTGCTTTGTGTAAAGTGAACTACTGAAAAGTTGAAATGTCACAGCTGCATATAGTATACATAAGCTTAATTTGGCATGCTAATTGGTGGCTAATTCCATGAATTTTCATTTTAACTTAGACCTTTACACAGTAAATTTGCCAGTGTTAAATTAACACTATTAGAGTTAAATTAACGCTGAGTGTTACATTTTGACACCCTCAGTGTTACTTTAACTCTAATAGTGTTAATTTAACACTGGCAGATTTACAGTGTACCTGTTCATGCACTGCATGCTCAGAGTATTGTCTTATTCATTTTGACACTAACAAAGCAAACAAAAGGCTTTGAAAGGAAGGATTCAAACATGTCATTCAGTTTTTCATCAATAAATAAAACAATTGTTGCCTTTAAGATTACTTCTTTTGGCATGAACCAAAAGAAGGATTTTGGCTTTGTTCTTGTGTAACTGAATGACAGATTTGAATCATGTAATTCAAAGCACCATTTTTTCAGCTCAGGCATGAAGCAAACAAAACAAAAGATCAAACAAGTTTGAGATGACCTTCATCTCTACCAGGCCCAGACATGGTCTGTGTGACCAGACCAGAGATATGTATAACAGCTAGCTCCATTCACTCATGTCCATAAACTGAAGTAATGTCAGTCTGCATTTTCAAATGTTAATACTTTTATTTCTAAGTATTAGTGAATACTTTTGACTTTGTCATAAGTTAGTTCCACATGTTCAGTGCTGGGATAATAAGTGAAAAAATAAGTAATCCACGACATATTATTAACTACTTCTTGAAAGAGGAAGATAGATGCTATATGAACACTTAGAAACTAGCAAAAAATAGCTGCTTCAAGATAAAAATATATCTTTAATAAGGTAATGTACAACTTATAGTGTTGTTTCTCAATTAAGCAGTTTTTACTGTGGCAGTTTATTTTTGATCCTTCAGTTAATGAGTTTAAGTTGATTTTTTCAGCTTTTCAGCTTGGATTCACAATCCAAATAAAGTATTAATCTTTTTCAGTCAGCACACATGCACAAACTACATGAAGACATATATGACTCCCTAGATCAATGTTGCTCAGTGGACACCCCTCAAATCCCTTAAAAAAAAAGTTCTGGTAGACGGCTGCGCTGACTTTGGACTTGATATAACACAGTGGACCAACACCAGCAGATGACATAGCTCCTCAAACTATCACTGAAAGTAAATTATGCATTTCATTTGTAAATCAAGGTTCTACAGTCTGGAGGAAGAGTAGTAGATTTACACAATCGTGTAAAATTTCCACACTAGAGATGCACCTGTAGGCCATATATGTATTTATTTGTGAACCATCAATCTAGTTGAGCTGAACATGCAAGAGCTTTAAATAAATTACTTTGGACCTTGAGTCAAACACATTAGGTTAGAACTGATGTACAGCATGCAGAATACATAAATATTAATCAATATGTAACAAAAGATAATATGTAACACTGATTCAATAGAGCTGCCGTTTTCAGCTTTTCTTTGTAACAGAACATGGGTCATGCAAGTTATTAACCTTCACTGTGAGACTGCAGTGTATGAGTGAGCTAAGCGCTAAGGCATATTAGCCTTTAGCCTGCAGGGCATTTTCTGAAACTTTACTGATACAGAGAGTGGGTTATAAATCTCAGCTATTGACGGAGAAGTGCTTTAGAGTGTAATTGTGGCGCACCCTTGCATTTCTCAGACAGTAATAGCTTACGCAGAAGAAAAAAGACGTGATTTCCTATTATTGACTAAGAGGCATCCATACATCCAGAGAAATGAATGAGGCAATGGAGGGGAATCAATAGCATAGTGCATTTCTTTATTTCTTTCCTTTTAAAGCACTCCAATTCCAGGAATAGGTAAACTGTGAAATGTTATCCAAATTCAGCTTGCTCTTCTGGCTCTTTCAATGTTTCCCCCTATTGGAGCTGAGGGGGTTAAGGGATCAGGGTTTCCTTTTGTGTGTGCTGGCTGGGGTGATTTGATCATTTGATTAGCAACTCCTCAGGGTTAACTTCATTGGATGTAAGATGCACAGTGTGATATTCTCTGCAGTGGTCAATTTAGCACTTCTGAGAGCCAAAACAGCCCACTATTGAGTCCAAAATTCTGGATTAAAAACTACTATGTGTGACTGCTTCTAAAAGCCATGTCTGTAGTGCATGAATAAGACATCATTGGGTGACATGAAACTCAGTATTGGCCATGGCAAAACATGACAGTATTTGCAACATTAAAAATGATAACCTTAACTTTGCAGGTTGTGGATCTCAGCGGTGACGCCAAACTTTCTTTTCCCACGTTTTAAAGTGTAGTTTCTTCAGGTAAAACATCATCTTTACTATGAGGAGGGCTTGCAACCCCATGTTCTACTCCAAAGGGCACTCAATTGTGATGTATAGAGAACTTAGGCACTCTCTTTATTCATTTGCTTGCTGTTAATATTTCAGATCCTTTCATATTTAATTTTCTGTTTATTTATTTATAACAGCACAACAATATATAAAATACAATAACTTACATAGTTTTATCCAGATTTTAAGCTTCATGTTCTTTTAGTGATCCTGTAACAGCTTCAGTGTCTGTTTTTGTCTGACATAGAAAATGGCTAAAACCTCCATCATACATGACATAAATCTAAATGCCAGAAAAGTGGCGTCTGATGAGTTTTTTAGTGCACTTCACTTTCAATCTGTCATACGGTCAAGTGCCTGTCAACATTTACACTTCTGTGCAGACCTCAGATTACAGTTTATAACACTGGAAACCTCTCAAATAATCAAAATATAAAAAAGAAAATAGACCAGCAAATCTGTAGCAATAATGTTTAGGCATGCAAAAGTTTGGGCACAATTTGGTCAAAATGTATTTTACTGTTGATTGTTAAATAAGTAGAATATGTACTGATCCCCATAAAGTTAATGATGAACCATTCATTTCAACATTTTAAGCAATACTAGTTTAGTATTATAGCAATTAATTTTATTTTGTAATAATTTAGACTGAAAAAAAATGAAAAGGTCACCAGGCAATAGTGTGTGCTCCCCAAGAGATGTGTGGTCTCTGGTAATTTTTTTTTTTTTTTGTAAGTGTTACACAGGCTTTTATTCAGAAAAAACTCAGCAACAACAGTGTCAAAACAGTAAGTGTCATAAATCTTTATTTTGATTAAATCTGTTCTAAACTTAGACTTTCCAAAAACCTATTTTCAGATGTGCTGATATATTATGATAACACACTCTAAACATTTTTAGCCAAGACCTTTGAGCTCAGAACTGAATAAACAAAGGTGTTGGCTACATACTGGTTGTTACAGTTTTTAGAAATTGTATGTGGTTTTATTTCTAAAGCTTAACTAATGTGAGGTGACACATTCAAGTTAAGATGGCTAGAAATGCAAAATACTTTCTGGAAGATATAGCAGACTGTGGAGTGGAAGCATTTTGGGGAACAATACAAAGTGCTTGAGGTGTTGACATGGCCTTCAAATTCCTCAGATCTCAATCCAATCAAGCATCTCTGGGATGTGCTGGATAAACAAGTAGAGTCTGTGGTAGCTTCCTAATTTACAAGACTTAACCAATCTTTCACTAACAGTTTTGTGCCAGATATCACAGGACACCTTTAGAGGTCATGTGGAGGCCAAATCTTGATTGGTCAAAGCTGTTTTGATTCCACAAGATAGGCCTACACAATATTAAGGATGTGGTTTTAATGTTATAGGTGACTGGTGCATTATATATATACATATATTGTATTTATGTATTTATATATATATATATATATAAAGTGATTTGTATAGTGTCTCAAGGTTTGTGCATAGTAAATGCCATGCCAGTCCAGTAAACAAGATTATCAGTCACTAGGCTTTGATTTCTAAATGTTCTCATTCTTATTCTGTCCCACTGCACATGTCCCTCAGCTTGTCAATAAGGCGCTAATGTGTCTAATAGAAATGAGCTGCGGTAGGCAGAGGGCATACACAACAACATGTGGCATTGGACCTTAGTGAAAACAAACACATGCTGCATATAATGAGCTCAATTAATGGTTATGGCATTCACCTACAGTACAAGACAAAATAAAACTAACAAGCAAAGAATTTACAATGTTTCAAAACTGTTTAAGTCAATTTCCGAGCAATAAACATAACAGAATAGCCGTTACTCATCAAAGTTGTGTATATTGTATTCATCAACTGTATCTTTAGCGCTGTATGATCTGGTAGAAGTTTATGTACATTTGAAGATAATAGTTGAAAAACCTAAAAACTGCTTGATTTGTGGTTAAACAGTTAAAGCAGAATAACCTGTAACTGTAATAATAATGTAAGGGTCCACTCCGCAGTGTGGTGGTTGGACCTGCTAGTGACCGTCCCCCACTGAGCGGCAAGTGGACCTGCTAAGGACCTTCTCCCCAGTGCAGTGATTAGCTCCTGGGGTGATGCTGCACCTGCATAGTGTAGGAATATATTTATACAAACCCCAGGTGGTAGTGCACCTCGTGAAAGAGTAGAGCCTCTGCCATAATGCCCTTGAGGTAAGTTTTATTTGTTTCCCTTTATTTTCAGAGCTTCATTTTTCACCATTCTCTGTGAGTGTACCATGCCCTTCCATCTCTGCTGCAGCTTTATAGTTTTTGTTTAGTTTCTTTGGGGTTGTTTATTCATTATTTTTCAGTTGCCGCTCCCCTCTCTGCACCTGATTCTAGCCTCGAAGTGCTAGTAACTGATTCATTTCTTCAGATGGGGTTGTGTTCCAGTGGGTGTTTGACTCCGCCCTCTGGTTTGTGTTGTCCAATTACAAATAAATGTAATATTAGAGCAATATTTCCAATTCTTCTATGGTAGAAAGTGAGGTAGGACAGTGTCACCATTTTTAGCTCAGTTTTGGTGTCTCCCACAAGTTGTTGAAAGTGAAGTAATTGACTTTTTACAGCTGTTTGCTTTCCACTGGGCACTTGGCATGTACTTCAAAGCATCATGGGGTGACAAAACTAGAGAAAGGAAAATTGAGGAGAGAAAAAGTTGAGAAATAGGGGGAGTTAACTTATTATTTGCATGGTATGCAAGATATATGTGTTAGGGCAGAATTTCTGTGAAGATCTCAAAAAATAAATATTATTTTTAAATATTAACTGTAGAAATGTTCACTGCACATGTTTTCTGTTGTTATTTGTAAATATCAATTGAAAAACATAAAATTACTCAGGTATAAGTTTAAAGACTATTAGGAGGATTAGGCCACGCCCACAAACAGTTTATCTAAATACAGATTCAGAAACAGAAACTCATATTTATTACACTAAATTAATAAACAAACAGATGTAGTTGAAGGCTTTGTTTTTACCTCTAATATAACTCCAGCAAATCAAGAAAGTTGTATTTGTTTTTTGTACATAAGTTCATAGTACTGAAAGTTCTTGTGTATTCAAGCTGCATGATAACAGTGCAATCTTAACTAGTCTCCGGAGCCCTTAGCAGGGTTAAATTGGACAAACATGGCAGCGATATTGATTTCAGAAGCTGATATGTAAGAACTGGAGTGTTTGGGCTTTGAAAGGAGATGATTTGAGTTGTGTTGTGTCCAGATCCTGTCCTGATGTTTTTGAAGTGTGCTTATCGATCGTGCTGGTGTGGTTTGTTGAAGCTGCTGGCAGGAGACACAAATCTGCTGTATAGAACAGAACGTAGTGTGTTTAAATAGAGCAGGACAGAAAGGTGGGAGCAGAGAGAGGAACATAAAGAACATGACTTCTATATTGAACAGAATGCAAGTGTACATCCATATCAAGCTTTATAAAGAAAAAAACACTGAACTACAGGATATTCAAACTGTCAGAGTGCTCAAACTGAGGCTGTTTTAGAGTGATTCTAGCGTGATTGATTTGGTATATATAGCTATAGATTCCACATTCATTTGTACTCTCAGCCCACAGATCTTTCTGAATACTTATCGTACTTTGTCTTTTTCATCAGTCAACATTTAACAAATGTTACTATGTTTATTCATTTAACTAACCAGATAAATTATTTATCCTGTAATCATAATGTGGTGTATACTAATATATGAAATGATTAAATTGACTTTCTATATGTGGTCTTTGTGGTCCGTCGGGAACCAAATGGATATCATAGGTCCTGTGCACCCTCATTTTCCCTTCCTCAACTCTGGGCCTGTGTGCGTGTGTGCGTGTGTGCGTGTGTGCGTGCGTGCGTGTGTGCGTGTGTGTGTGCGTGCGTGCGTGTGTGCGTGTGTGCGTGCGCGTGTGTGTGTGAGAGAGAGAGAGTAAAGCAGGTGAATGGGCTCTTAGTGTTAGAACCTACACTATTCCTGCAAAAGGTTGCACCCAACATTGTAGCACCCAACACTACCTGAACCCACATTTCACCTTCTGTCTTGTGGGAACTAATCTTGGGGACCTGTCACTATAAATAGCTCTGTCAGCGTGGATGGCAAAGTGATTCCCTGTCCAGACTGCCTTACATGTGATACTGGATGAGTCAGAGAGTTTTGATGGTGATTGAAATGTGAGGATCACATTTCTGAAAATCCAGAGTATGACACTGAGTTTGAACAGGAGGATCAACATCAGCCAGTCGGACACATTTGTCACCATGTGCTGTGTTTGTTTACTTCTGTCCACATGTTCTGTCTGGTTACGTCTCCATGTGCATTTGTGTTCATATCTGCATCTTGTCTGCATCACGTCTTGTCTGATCACACAGCCCTGCCGTGTTGTTTCATGTTAATCAGTGATCCTATAAAATCTTCCCGCTGTGTCTAAGTCCTTGTCCATCACTGTATTGTCATCTATGCTATGTGTATTGTAGCATCTTCAGGTCGATATACATTTGGTCTTCAATAAAAGTGTTTGGATGCAGCTGCATCCTCACTCCTTCCTGCTCTACACATGCTGACAGTAGCATTGTGTAACGTGGTATTATCGCTTTTCGGCTTTTTACATTACACTCTTTTACTGCACAATTAAACATATGCTGGAATTGCACAATAACTATACAATCTAATTGCTTTTCAGCTGCATTTTTATACTTCATCTTTATTTTTATACATACACTCAAGACTAAACTGTGCAGATTTTAATTATATATGGTTTCCATTGTGACAGCAGCAATTAACCTGCTGAGTAGATCGAGTAGATATTTTGTACATACAGTGCAATATGAATGACAAATAATGTAGATGCATTGTTAGCCATATCGGTGTTATGCCTTGAAAAATGTTTAGGGGAAGCTGTGTTTTTGTGTAGGCACCAGAGGTTTTAGACATTCTAATGGAAATAAAATGTTTTTGTGTGGAAGCTAAAATGCAGAAAAAAATTAACTTGCACATGACCTGGGTCTCAAGGTGATTAGAACTGAGAGTACAAAGACTAAATCAGTGCCAGAAGTGTCATTAAACCACACTTCAAATAGTGTCCTATTCTGAAAGGTGTTGAACCACTGTGCACTGCAGTGTGAGAAGGGAGCTAGAAGGGTAATGTGTGTGTATAGAGATGCGTACGTGCATGTGTGTTTGTGTGTGTATGTGTGTGTATTCATCAATAGAAAGCCTTGGTGTGTAAATAAAGGATTTGCTGTCAGTGGATATGGATCTACCTCCCACTCACATCCTCCACAACACCTCCTAACTCCTTTAAAGAACTGTACACAATGCACTAGAACCTGGCAGGAAGTCAAACTGCATCTTCTACATCTTCTGTCTGCTCTGAGCCTGCCCTACATGATGCTCCTGGAGATGAAAATTGGAGGTTTTTTTTTTCCTTTTTTTTTGCACTGCAGAAGTCAAACCAAATCATGCAGCTTTTTAACAAAGATGGATGCATCATCAGTTAAAGACCCATCACATAATGCATTTAACCCTTTAACAGTCTATTTGGTAGGATTATCAATCTGAATCTGCATGCCCAAATCTTAAAGGGTTTTATACAGCAACTATATTGAACCTATTCAAAATGTTAGTGTTTTCGTTTGTAAAGGAACCCTTTCATTTTATGATGTGATTCATGATTTGTAATATAGCAACATATGAATGCAATGTACTGCTGAACACAGAAAACTTTGATTTTTGTGACTTAAATATTTTTTTCAGGCTACACAGCACTGAAGGGACATTTCATAACATACATTCATTTTATATTTATCTTTAACATTTATGAATATAAAGAATTGATCCTAGGCCCACTGGTGACTTCAGGCTATTTAAGAGTCTAAAGTCTAAAATTAGGGTTAAGAGTATTTTAAATTGGTTTAATTTTTCTCTCACTACATTACACACATCTGTCAAACATCACGGTGTCTACCAATCCTGACTGCTAAGCTTGACACTGTTCTACATTAAATATTAAAAAAGAATGGAGTTCATGGAAGGACACCACGGAGGCCGATACTGTTGTAAAAAAAAACTACTGTCAAAATATTCTGTGGACAAATGAAACCAAAATTGAGTTGTTTGGAAATAACATACAACACTATGTGTGGAGAAAAAAGGCACAGCACACAAACATGAAAATCTCATTTCAACTATGAAATATGGTGGAGGGGGCATCATGGTTTGGGCTGCTTTGCTGCCTCAGAGCCTGAACAGATTGCTGTTATCAATGGAAAAAATAATTCCCAAGTTTATCAAGACATTTTGCAGGACAATTTAAGACCACCTGTCTGCCAACTGAAGCTCAACAGAGGATGGGTGATGCAACAGGACAACGACCCAAAACATAGAAGTAAATCAACAATAGAATGCATCAACAGAAGAATATATGCCTTCCAAGTAATCCCAAAGAGTTCACATACTTTTTTGCAATTGTATAGGTTAATACCTACAATGAAGCCATGAAACCTCCTGTCACAGGCTTGTTTCTGTCTCAGTCTTGTGTTCATGTGTTGTTTGTTTATATTCCCAGTCCTGTCATTTTCAGCCAAGCAAAAGTAGAAAAACTGAGGTTCTGAGAAACTGCATATAGATTCTTAAGTTATTTTTTATGTTAACATGGTTGTGTATTGTTATGTTTGTTTTGTTTCTGTTCATTAAATAAAGTTAAATCAGCTTATTTTTAAATATGTGACACTCTTCAAACAGCTGGTTTGTGAGACCTTAATTAAGATCTGGATATATTTTTAATGGGTACATAGACGTTTTAGTGCTTAAAAAAATACATCAAGTTATTTAGAAGACAATTGAGTCCTAGGCTGTGTCTGATTCATTCACTGTAACATTCACTGATCACTAACTATAACGTTCTACAATTAATACTATTCAGGGTATCAGTGAGAGAGACAATAAAGTGAGATCAGACAAGACTTACACCAGAAACAAATCATATTGACCTTTTGTCATATAAACAATCTGGAACATCAACAACTACTGGCTACTGGCATCAAAAATATATATCCAACACATTTTAGCCGTATTTTCCAGGCTCAAATTTAGTTTATTATGAACACAAACCTAATATTTGCTTCTAAACATATGTAACATTTTCCGATGCTGAGACGAAGGAGAGCGAACACAAGCACAGCAAGTTTAATGAAGTGAAGACTTGGACAAAGGCAGATATATAAACAGACAGTTTTCCTAGAAATATCATTCAAAACAAATACTAAAGATAAGAACTGGAATGAAGAAAATAGAACAAACTAATGGCTAAGACACAAAACAAATGGCAACCACATTAACAAACACAAGGGTTTAAATAAAGGAGACAAAACGAGACACAGGTGAAACCAATAAAGGGTGGGGCATGACGGGACAAATTTTAAAGAGACGGGACATTGTATTAATGCATGACAACTTACTTCCATGTATCAATGTAATCAATAAAATTGAGTGAAATGCCAAAAATAAGATTAATCATTATAATCATATTTATATAATAAAATATAATACAGTGGTTCTTGAAAGTTTGTAAACCCTTTAGAATTGTCTATATTTCTGCATAAATGTGACCTAAGACATCTTTAGATTTCCTAAAAGTAGACAAAGAGAACCCAGTTAAACAAATGAGACACAAATATTATACTTGGTCATTTTTTTATTGAGGAAAATGATCCAATATGACATATTTGTGAGTGGTAAAAGTATGTGAACCTTTGCTTTCAGTATCTGGTGTGACCAGGCTTTGCAGCAATAACTGCAAATAAACATTTCCGGTAACTGTTCTTTAACCATTTTTTGGTAGAATGACTTCTGTGCTTAGGGTCATTGTCTTGTTGCATGACCCACCTTCTTTTGAGATTCAGTTCATGGACAGATGTCCTGATATTTTCCTTTAGAATTCTCTGATATAATTCACAATTCATTTTTCCATCAATGATGGCAAGCTGTGCTGGCCCAGATGCAACAAAACAGGTCCAAACCTGATACTACCACCAGCATGTTTCACAGATGAGATAAGGTTATTATGCTGGAATGCAGTGTTTTCCTTTCTCCAAATATAACACTTTTTATTTAAACCTAAAAGTTATATTTTGGTCTCATTCATCCACAAAACATTATTCCAATACCCTTCTGACTTGTGTTGTGAAGTGCATACTTTAATAGATCCCAGTTTTTTAAATAAAACAGGGTGCCTACTCACACTTGATTGTCATCATATTACATTTACATTTGAGGCATTTAGCAGACGCTTTTATCCAAAGCGACTTACAATTGGGGGTTAGGTGCCTTGCTCAAGGGGACTTCAGTCGTGACCTGCCCTGGGATTGAACCGGCAACCTTAAGGTCACCAGACCGGATCATTATATGTCATTACGAACTTTCAAACACTTGGGAAATTTTGGAAGACATAAAGACGTATTTATACTGGATTTTGTAATCTAAAAGTTTGTTCAGGATTTTCATCTATTTCTCTTGGGTCAATTTGTTTACTCTGTTTTATAATATGAACGAGTAAATAAATAACTCCTTTTACTAGGTTATACTATATAAACACTCTCCGTTTTCATACACTTGGAGACCCTAATCGTTAATTAAACTTCCACTTTAATCTTAGTTCACAAAAGTTAATTTTAACTTAGTGATCCGTCGGCACCGGATCACCAATTCCTAGGCCAGACCACTGGAATTCCAACGGCCAAGTTAGGGTCCCGTCCAGTGCTGACTTCAGGGGAACTCGTTCCGTGGATTGGGGGTTAACATTC
>BRDA01036526.1:0-10252 GCA_036984385.1 Crenuchus spilurus | reverse complement strand
AAATATTGACATTTGCCATCTCCACATAATTGCATTCAGTTTTTATTCACAATTTGTTTAGTGTCCCAACTTTTTTGGAATCCGGTTTGTATATTAAACTATAAGCACTTATGATGCGCTGTTTCGCCAGATTCACAGACTTACTCGATATATCAATTAAAAACTAAAACAGCTGGTGCAAATGGCAGCTTGATTAGCAGATTTTTATTTGCAACTATTATTGTGGCTGAATCACTTTGTACTTGGCTTTGAAAGCATTGACTCAAAGAAAAAGTGTAAACATTTGCTGTTCAGTTGTACTTTGTGTATTGTAGTATACCATGTAGTTTATTTCTGTAAATTAGTGACTGATTGGATTTGGCACCCACTGACAGACATCTTTTATCTGGTCAATGTATAATTGAATTTCCCTTAAGCTAAAATGTTTCAAAAGCTTTAGTTTTTGATGAAATAGCAAAGTTATTTTGATTTCTGACTTGGCCTTTTAATGCCTATAAGCACATGAAAGATTTTTACCCGCTTTTGTATTTTAAATGTGTATTTTCAGTCACTTTCTGCAAAGCTTTAAATCTGCAGTTGAACGTTTCTGATGTTGCAGATGAAAAGGTGGGTTAAACTCCACTCTTCAATAGAAGTATTGTTTGGTACATTTTGCTCTGATAGAGAACTGTCAGCTTTTGCTAATAGTTTGTATTCTGAGTCCTCTCTTCCCTACCATGCTAATATGCTTTGACATAAAGTATCATTAAAAAAGGCCATATGTTTCACATGCTCTGTATGGAGTTCAGAAAACACTGGGCACAGCTAAGTGATATTAGAAACATAGGTTGGTGGATAGGTCTCCTTGACAAATATAATTTCATTTATCAAAGTCTCTTATTTGCTGTCTTTCATATTAACAAAAGACAGTTTCACCAGCACAGTTACAGTGTGGTAGTGAAATGGAAGAAGTTGTCAAACTACAAGCATAACCTTTACTTAACTGCACTTATGATGAAGCCAGAATACAGCCGCTTAGCTTTGTGTTTGTGCTCCATTAGCTGCAGTTAGGGACTGTCTCACAATTACCAGAAGAAGTGAAAGTGTTTTGGTGTCTGTAGCCAATGACACCACATTAAACACACAAAACATCCACTTGCATCATTCATTTTAGACATTTTCATGATTGTTTCATGTTTTTAATTAAATATTTGCAGGAATGTAACATACCTGTATCATCATAGATATTCATATATTATTGACTTGTGATTTTTCTAACGTTTGTTTAATATACAAATATGAAAGAATCATCAATAGAACATATTAAACCTAATGATGTCAAACCATCTTATTAAAATACAGGCATTAATTACTAATGTTATAATGATTTATAGATTCATTTTTCATTTTGTTCAGTATTGGTCAAAAATGTTATTTCAGTGCATCACTAATTTTTAACATAGAAAATGTACAAATGTTAAGTAAATGTCAGAACTTTGGAAATGTATATAGATATGCAATGTTTCAACCTTCATCTTATGTTCAGATATATTTTTATTTCAGGTATCATTTTAAAGATAAAAGGAGAGAGTTAGGTTAGTAAGCATGCATATACATTTTTTATGGTAGTAGACTTTTCAGTGGACATTAGCTCACCTTGACCAGAGCTAGAGCAATGTGTTTAAGGTCATCAAGTCCATACCAGGTTAGCATCATTACTGCCTGCCTTTTTAATGTGAAAGTAAAAAAAAATAGCTTGTTTCAAGCGTGTTCTCATTTTTGAGTCCAAAAGATGGTGTACAGCCAGTCTACTCTGATTGATGACTTTACTTCTTAAAGCTAGCATTTCATAACTGTTTTCTGATCAGGCCTTAAAATACATTATCATTGGTTAGTGGACTGATTAGCAGCAGTTAAAGACCAGTAAACAGGAACAGCAGCCTTGTCACAGTTTTGAATACTAGCTGAATTAACATTGAGAAACTCCTTTCTTTTTTCCTGGCTTTTGGACAGCTTGACTTGTTTCTATTTCTCTTTTCTCATCTCTCCACTGTTGTGGAATACGTGGGCAACTGTGCCTTAGTGACAAATTTAATGGCTGCTGGCAGGCTGGAGAGACTTCACAATCGTGTTGGTGTCTCTCTGTGAATTATTTTTGAGCGCAGTCACCACTGAGAAGCTCTGAGAAGTAGCATGAGCGAATGATAACAAGAGGACAGACTGTCCTGTACTGAAAAGGCTGAATGACCTGGACCATTCTATACCTGTGTCTCTGGAGTTTCCCAAGAGCTGGGTGACATGACCATAAATCTTCTTGTGATGTGTTTCTCATGTCATGCGATATCACTAATTATCCATGTAAGGGATAACGGCCATAAAGGTGTCCCCTTAAACAAAATGATTGGACGAGGTGTACACAAAGAACACTCTGACAAGGAGGAAAGTTTCCTCTGTCAAATCCATTCATTTGGACACCTCAAAGGCCGTTTGTATCTTGGTTGTTACACTTGTTGAACTCTACTTTCTTTTGTCATGCACAAGGATAACATTGGCTCAATCAGCAGATATGGCTAAGTTTCCATAGTGCTGATACAGAATGGGGATTTAACTTTTTTTTAACTCTATTTAGACGTCATCTGTCCCTTGTTATTCACAATTGATACCCGCCAGCCAATCAAAATAAAGTAAGCGGTATGAACACTTAATCTCCTTATGAACCCTGAAGAAAACAGAAAACATGTCCTATGCTAGCAAAGACTGATACTTTGAACTGTAGGAAAAATTGTTTTATTCAACAGTTTCTATACTGTGATTGATTTTAACAATACATTGTTTTATCATCCAGATCAGCAGATCAACACATGCTGTTCTCTGGATGAGTGACTGTGCAGGCAGCTCAGGCGATGTATGCTAACAGGGCTAACATAACATTCCCAGCTGACCAGCATTTAGGATATGTTCTGGGACGTTGTCCCTCTGGCCTTTAAGTATGCATGAGCACTTAAACTCTCCATAGCCACCAGCAGCCATTTATTATTGATGTTCAGATTGGCCTTCTTAAATAATACACAGTGCAGTGTACACATGGCAATGCCCTGTGGGCTTCGTCCTTAAAGGTGTTGATGTGTAGCGAAGCCTTGGGCCAAGCAGTCCAATCAAGTCAGCTGTAACAGGCACACACTGACACTAGTCTTGCTTTATTAAGCCTATTTTTATCAGTGTCCAGGCTCATATTGAAACAGCCTTGTGATGCAATTTTTAATTTTTTTATTTTCATATAAATGTATTTTAAATATTTAATTTTGTTACATTACATAACATATAGCAAAATACAGTTTTTGTCATTAATGATGATTAATGCCTGATGATGATAACCAAAATGAATGATAACTGAAGCAATATTTCCCATAAGAAATAATGTAAATTCAATTAATCTGTTCCAGACACATTATTAACAAGTATTAACAGTATTAACAAAAATACATTTTATATATTGAATAACTATAGTTTTACATACAGAAAATAATGATAAATAAACACAAAAGACTAAAGAAATGGATAAATGAACATTTAATATCACTCTTCAGGTTTACACTCTGTTTTAGAGCATGGTGGTGTGCTCCAGCCGGAAACCTTTGTTTTGAACACCCTTTCTTGGGGTTCTCGGCTGCTATTTGTTTTTGCACCTGTTTTCAGGTGGTAGCATTGCGTGCTGTCACATTAGCGTGATGTGTTTTAGTTTGTTTGAGCGTTATCAACGAGAAACAAAGCCAGATAAAAGAAAAACAAAGCCAGAATGAATGATGAATGCGTGGGTAGATGCTTTGTTTTCGTGAAATATGTGGTGAGTCATGTGGTCACACTGATGAAAACTGGGCAGATGAACGATAACTGGGACAAAATTTCCCAAGAAAAAAATTCACAATAACCAAATTGTATGAGAACCAGGGAAAACAATAACCGAGGTTCCACTGTATTATACCCCAATTGTTTTTTTTGTTTTATTGACTTAAGTATTATGGAGTGTTATCTATTAAAAGTTATCTATGGGACCAGCTGTGGATTGATGGTTAGGGATCTGGTCTTGTGACCTGAAGGTTGCCGGTTTGATCTTTGGCAAGGTCAAGACTTCAAGTGCCCTTGAGCAAGGCCCCTTGTCAACTAAGTCGCTCTGGATAAGAGCGTTTGCTAAATGCCTCAAATGTTAATGCAAATATAAGTAATCATAAATTATCAAACATATCACACTTGTTGCATCTTGTTCTGTTGCGACTTCTTCCTCCCCAGGATGAACTTGAACCTTAGAATTCTTGCAAACTTTTTCTTAATTTTAGTCATTATAAATGCAGATGAAGTTTTGGAAGCCAGCAGGCTGAAAGCTCCAGTGTCCCCTTTTCCCCAGCACAACTTGAAGATAAAAGGGAAAAAACTGTATGTTTTTAATTTATTTAAGCTGCTGTTTAATATGGCCATCAGGGTTGTCTTCATTAGAGAATTAGCCTGCCTGTGGTCCAGTCTTTTGGCATTCTCTGGGATTCAGCACAGAGATTTTTTTTATCTGGTAGCTAAAGGAAACCCAGAGGAATAGAGTTTGAAACAGCAGCATTCATATCTTTCCCCCACTTTAGTCTTCCCATGATGCATTGGAACCCCATTACTGAGACCACACACAGATAGATACAAGGCTTCAGGCCACGTCTGCTTATTGTCTGAAAATTCTGACCGCTGTTTGACCCTTTGTGGACTCCGTAGGGCAGTGTGTGTATGTGTTGTGTTTTGTTAGCGCCGTCACTCAGTTTGTTTTGACTGACTCACTGGTCACTTTAAGCTCTTTGCTATTGGAGAAGTACTGGAATATCCCAAACAGATTCTTTCCTCTAATATGTCACTAGAAATAACAATTACAAATCTGAATTATGGCCTTAAAATTAAATTAAATTCTACATAGAGCTGGGCTCAAATTTTACTATCTGATCTGCATAGTTTTTCAGAGCATGTGTAAAAACAGACCTGTCCTGCAAACATCACCAACAAAACACTGAGCAACGCTGAAACCAATTATATTGTGAAGGAAATGAATGTTCTATGTTCTTCATCTTCTAGATTATGGACAATCAAATTCTAGACATTTTAAGGTTGGGTTAGTTATTAATCTTTGTTTTAGGCTGGGTAAGATATTTGTATTTGTGCTGTAGGCCAGTTTAGAGATGTATCTTTGCATTTTAGGCCAATATTGCTCTGTCTGTCTGTCTGTCTGTCTGTCTGTCTGTCTGTCTGTCTCTCTCTCTCTCTCTCTCTCTCTCTCTCTCTCTCTCTCTCTCTCTCTCTCTTTCTCCCCCCCACTGATATTCTTTGTACTGTTGAATACTTGTTTGCTGACAGATGTGCCCACTAGGCTCTCTCTCTCTCCACACCCATTTGAGGAATGGGCCATATACTCTCTTCTCCTCTCATTTTTCTTTCATTTTCTCCCTACTGTACCTCTTTAACTTTTTTTTGTCTCTGATTGCCCAAGGTTTTAGGCTGATTATGTGAGTTATCTTGGCATTTTAGGCAGGGTTTCTATGTCAATGCGTTAGGCCAGTTTATCATCAAATGACTTGTTTTGCTGATTTTTTACGTGAAAATTCTACAGAGAATAAACCTGTGCACGTTTTAATGCAAACTCACTATTTAATGAATTTAACATTTTGGCTTGTGCAAAAAGGGCACATTTAATACAGTATGTTTAATTTTTTCCCAAAATGTTAAATCATAAAAAGAAACTGCAGTAAAATGTTAGGATATGTTTTCTGAAGAGGAGAACTTGTTACTTTTTTCACTTCATACCATTTGATCGGTGGTATGTATAACTTTTTCACTCAGCTGTACTTCAGATATTTTACAGTGCAAGTACATGAGCCAGAAGAGTCCATAAAAACCTGAGCAGCAATGTTAAATATGTTGAACACTTTCTGAGGCATATATGTCTCATCTCATTCAAATCATAGAGGAGTCTGGTCTTGTATGACTTAAATAACTGCCCTGAGGCATTGCAGAGATGGACAGTCTTGTCTATAAGGACTTTGTAGCTGGACTTTGTGTGTGTGTGTGTGGCTGAGACTCGAGCTCAGATTTCAGTGAAGCGGTATGTTTACATCAGCATAAAGCACTCTAATGTATGACAACCACACATACTCTCACACCTTTGCTAATAGCTGGAGGAGCTTCATGCTAGTTGTTGTGTCTTTGGTTCTTTCTCTACACCCACTAGCACAGCTTCGTTGCGGTTCTGTTACATCATCTCCATTTCACACTGCTGCCAACCCGCCAAACCAAAACTAAAATCACAGATCCTGACTCTTTATCCGCCTTTTCTCTTCTCTCCGTCTGCTTTTATTTATTCATGTTTTCTCACTCATAGCAACCACTGGCAACATTTTTCTCCACTGAGTGTGTCAGGCTCTCACTGAAACCAGCTCATCACCCTTATCTGCTTTGTAGTTTTTTAAGGATGTGTAATACTGGATCCATATTAATAATCAGATATTATTTAAAAATCGATAATCAAATTTTCCTTTTAAGAGTGTTGGTCACATGGTGCTATTGATTTTAATCAAGTGAACACAAAATTAATATGAATATGTTTTTTAAACAAATGTGTAAGGTTAGTTGTTCATGTTTCAGAGTAGAAATTAATGAATGTGGGGCAGAGCTACATCCCATGTAAAACTAATGTAAATAATGTAAAAATCTAAACACTTGCTAAATAAATAAAATACTGATTGATAAAGGAAAGATAATTATTAAAATTTGTCATTATATATGTTTTGGTGAAATATTCTGTGGAAAAGAATATAAGATTTAAGGAAAAGATTATTACGGAATTACTGAAACACATTTCACTGAAGTGTATTGTGTCCACTTGTGGACTATGTGCTAGTTTTAAATTCAAAATTGCAAAAATGTTCATTCTGAGTTTCTGTGCCAAGTTATTTATTTATTTTTTATTTTTACTCAACAAATATGTTTTAAGTTTCTGTGTAATTCTTATCCAGGTACATTTATCATTGATTTGTACTTTGGCTTGTGTGTTGCCTCCAGAAATGGACTAGAGCAATATTAACTCTTGGCATCTGCCCAGAATTAATTTTAGTGCATAGGTAGTTTTTAGATTTAAAAGTTTTATTCTTGACTTTTTAAAACTTGAAGTACTATACAGAAACAATTTATTACTTTTAATATTTGTCTGAAGGCTTTATTGTCTGAATAACATGTTTGATTTTGGCTTAATAGTAGGGTTAAGTGTTAATTTTTTATGGTCAAAAGTCTAATTTTATGTTTATATGAAGTGTTCATCTCTATTGACAATCTTCACACAAACTGTGTGAGAGGAAAACTGATCCTAGATCAGGGTGAAAGTCTAGAGGTTTATAGTTTAACAGAAACAGATTCCTCTTGACCATAAAAGCCCTACAGTCAGTTTGAAGTGAACAGTTTGAAGCACAATAGCGATGACGACAGTGCCATGTCTGAACATGCCTCTCTAACACAGAGAACAGGTTTTTACACACTGGCTTCCACAGTCAGTGAATCTTACGTTTTGTTTAGTCTGTTGCATTTACATACTGAAACTTCTTGTTTTTGACTCTGACTGGAAATGTTGGCATCTAGGAAAAACTTCAAAACATCTTTACACAATTTTCACCCATTAGGCCGTAGGTTGTTAATCAGACAGGACACATTCTGATGTTTGTTTCTGTAACTGCACTGGAGCTACAGGACTAAGTAATGGAAATAATATTTAGCATTGATTATGCTAACTATTTGCCTAAAACATCACACACTTGCATCAAACTGGGTCGAGCTGTTGGTATAGCTTAAAGCCTTAACTTGTGTGTGAGTCTGATTCTCTTTCATCCACCTGCATTCTTTTGCCATGACCAAGTCTTTCCAATTCACCTATACACACTCAACATCTCACACATACATTTTTGTCTTGTTCTAACACATGTGACAGATGCTCAATCAAATTGATGTCTAGGAAATTTGGAGCCACTGTCTGCCAGTATACTGACCACTGCTGTTTCAAAGACTCTCTGATCCAGTCCTAACTACCTGACCCTTGTCAAAGTTGCTCAGGTCTTCACACCTAACAACAGAGTGTGTAGCAAATCCCCTACCGTCATATACAACGTTATCAAATAATCTACATTTTTTACTTGCTATGTTAGTAATCACACTGTCACTGCTTCTTTGCAGTTTTGGTGTTTTCCACAAGTTGTTAGCAATTAATTTATAGACTTTAATACAGCTGTTTCCAACTCTCCACTAGTACATATTTTTAGCATGTATTTTATACTTACTTCAGTAGTGTTTATTGAAGTTATTTATGGACTAATATCCCCTGTTCCCTTTACTAATATTGTTTACTGAGGGTTGTTATGGACTAATATTATCCTAGTGATTAATAGTGTTTATTGAGGTTGTTTATACATTAATATCTCATTTACCACTGTTTAATAGTGTTTATTGAGGTTGTTTATGGGCTAATATCTCTTATTCTAGTGATTTTAGTGTTTATTGAGGTTGTTTATGGACTAATATGGCATTTACCACTGTTTAATAGTGCTTATTGAGGTTGTTTATGGACTAATATCTCCAGTTCTAGTCATTAATAGTGTTTATTGAGGCTGTTTATGGACTAATCTCTTATTCTAGTAATTAATAGTGTTTATTGAGGTTGTTTATACATTAATATCTCATTTACCACTGTTTAATAGTACTTATTGAGGTTGTTTATGGACTAATATCTCCAGTTCTTGTCATTAATAGTGTTTATTGAGGCTGTTTATGGACTAATCTCTTATTCTAGTAATTAATAGTGTTGATTGAGGTTGTTTATAGACTAATATGGCATTTACCACTGTTTAATAGTGCTTATTGAGGTTGCTTATGGGCTAATATCTCCTATATCTGTCTTTAATAGTGTTTATTATGGACTAACACTCATTTGAGTGATTCCACAATATTCTTACTTCCGAAATGACTTGCAGGAAATATGTGATGATCTTCTGGTAGAGAGTAAACAGCTGCACTAAAGCCTATAAGCTCAATGTTAACAACTTGTGGGGAAGCTAAAAGGCAGTGACACGCTCTTACCTCACACTTCTACCACAAAGTATGTTGAGCAGCAGCATTTGTTTGATTATCATCTTGAGATGGCCACAACAGTAGCCTGATACAAATAACATCCACATTTATCTCAGAAGCTGATCATTCATAAGTTTATATTTAATAGTAACCTTGTCAAATGCAAAAATGATCACACTCTTCTGTGCGAGTCTTTTTGAGTGTCCCCCAGCTTTTCTTTCTCACACACTCTCTCTGTCCCCCGCGGTCTGGGGAATGCATATTACTGCATTGTTCGCTGAACTGGAGGACTGTAATTTCAACCTATTTTTATCAGCTTAGTGGCACTGCACTGTTTCTTCCTCCTCTGGAAGAGTGTGTGGGTGAGTGTGTTTTTGTTTGCCTAGTGCAGATGAGGGTGTGTGTGTGTGCGTGTGTGTGTGTGTGTGCGTGTGTGTGTGTGTGTGTGTGTGTGTGTGTGTGTGTGTGTGTGGGAGAGAGAGAGGGAATATGCAGAGCCAGTGTGTGTTCATGTAAGTCAGTTAGTACTGTAAGGTCAGTATGTAATGAGATGGACGTTGATGAGGGGAAGGACAGGCTGCCTGTACTGAAAGATTGATTCACTGATGAAACTTCACTATGACTCACACAGGCAAACACACACACAGTTCAAACCTCACCTCACATTGACTCTTTAGGAAACAGTTCAATGCATCATTTCATTTTGTGGCAGTTTGATTCAGTCTGAATATGATTCTTTCAGTAAGATATTCAGCACATTCAGCTTTATCTCATTCTATACAAATCAGTCAATGAAATGTACATTTTGATTTATTAGATTCTTTAGAAAATTATCTATTATTCTAAAGATTCTTTAGAAAATTATTAAATGAGTTATGAACTCTTTAATTTCAACCCCGTTGATTTTGGTTTACAATTTGATTAAAGCCTATTTACATCACATTTTGGTTTCATTAGAATTTTGTAGGGAACTGTTCATTAAAGCTGTGTTTTGGGAAGAACCTATTAATGATACTCATGATGTCTGTCTATATATATATATCTCGCAAGTAGGGATGCACCGATACCACATTTTTTCAAACCGAGTACGAGTACAAGTACTTACATTTAAGTACTTGCCGATACCAAGTACCAATAAGAG
>BRDA01036522.1:13045-26241 GCA_036984385.1 Crenuchus spilurus | reverse complement strand
CTTATTGGTACTTGGTATCGGCAAGTACTTAAATGTAAGTACTTGTACTCGTACTCGGTTTTAAAAAATGTGGTATCGGTGCATCCCTAGTTAAAATACATGCACAGACTCCCAAAAAAAAACCCTTGTCTATCAGGAGTTGCCGATCCTGGCAGTATTATCAAATCCCATGGCTAGTTAATGATGCCACAGCATATAACCAAATTCATGTTGAGCACAGCTGTCAACTTCTTTCAAAGGTGCTGGCTTGAAACCCTATGCTAGTTTTTGTTTGCTGTGGATAGACCTAGTGAAACTGAGATATGATCAATTAAATTGATATAAAAAATCTGAAAAAGAGTTGGGGTGAGATGCCTGCAAGGAAGCCAGACTATGCAGCAAAACCTATCAATGTTGGCACAAAAAGGACTAAAAAGGAAGGTCACACCTGCTTTTTGTTGTAAATAGCTGCATTTCTGTATACTTTTCAAACACTTTTAATCTTTAAAATACTCCACTGAGCAGGTTTGTACTTAAAAAAATAAATAAAAATCTGAACTAATTTTGTGCACGTGTTGGGTCCAGTATGTTGGTATAGTATGATAAGTATAAAATAACACTGGCATGGTGAACATCTTTAATGTGGCATATAAATGCAAAATTAAAGGTATTTTAAAAATGGCCAAAATAGTCCAATTCAGCCAAAACAAACAATAGCAACATTGACTTCAGTGAACTTGTGGGCCATGTGTGATGTCAGGCTGTGAAGGTAGTATCGCTGGATGTTCACACATCACAATACGTGGTGGACTACCTCTGGATCAGAACAGTTAAACAACATTCGGATTACTGATAGACTGATTAATCAGTTGGTTACTAATTAACTAATTAATCAGATACTTTATTGCAGTTTTTAGAGAATCAGCATCTACCAATTATTAGGAAACAATAATGATGCTAGTAAAATAAAAACTGCTCATTTACAGGCACATCTGCAGGCAGCCTAATCAATGTGTCTGCTGTAGAACAATATTAAAGCTCCACCTAGTATCAATTTCATTATTATTTTCTCAGATGCAAAAAACAAGACATGATACTGGCTTTACACATCAGGCCTCAGCTGCCCTGCACTCTAAAAATGGGTATCGGCATCAACATCGGTTCATCGTTAATTCTAATAAACAGGGTTAAACTTGATGCATTTCAATGCTGAGTACAAACAGGGTCTAAGACACATAGCACTGCACATTACTACAGCATGGCTAAGTTCTATTGTAAGTACAGGGCTATAGCGGGAGCGATTTCTTTTAAGCCTCAAGTGACAAAACCTTGAGGCACTTTACTAGGTTTTTTTTGTCACAAAATGTACTTCTATAGTTCATTACTCATGCTCATCCCTAGCCTGCATACACCAGACAGAGTGAGCTGCCCACTGAACTGGCAAGAGATCAGTAACTAGAGCAGCATGTGTGAGTAGTCCTAGCTGTAAGCTCAGTCTCAGTACAGACGTTGTGCTCCAAATGTACAGTCCCAGTCCTTCCAAGCTCCAGCTCCAGTCAGCTGACTCTACTGACCTCACAGCTGGAACAAAGGGAATGAATGTATGAGAATGAACTCACTCACACACACAATCGGAGTAAGGGGTCAAAGGTTAAACACACTCCTCCGCTCTGTTTTGGTTTGAGAGTCTATAACCACAGAAGACTTTAGTGCAAAAGCCAAACAAGCATTCATTTCATAGATCTGAAAGAAAGAAACAAAGTAGATCAATATTTACAGCCAGCTTACAACTCCTTGGCATTTTAAAATCACATTGCTGACCTTTAGGAGAAGGAATCAGCGTAAACTGAGTCAGTCTGCCAGGGGGTTCTTACAGGAATAGTTTCTAAGCCTCGTCTGATAGTGTACCCTTTGTTAAACATTATATTCAACACATAACTGCAATACTATGTCAATCCCTGGCCTACAGACATAAAATAATCACATGTGGATCAGCCTGCACAATATGATGTGTACTAATCAACATAACATTAATGGCTTTTGCAGTTAATTTGGTGCAGCCATGATCTAATGGTTAGGGATCTGGTCTTGTGACCGGAAGGTTGCCGGTTCGATCCCTGGGCAGGTCATGACTGAAGTGCCCTCAAGCAAGGCACTTAACCCTCAACTGCTCCCCAGGCACCATGGATAGGGCTGCCCATTGCTTCGGGCACATGTTTTCACAGCCTAGTGTGCGTGTTTCACTGCATGGATGGGTTAAATGCGGAGGTCAAATTCTGTTGAGTGCAATCACATTGGCAAAGTTGAATCTAATCTAATGCTGACATCACAGAAGCCGTCATATCCAAATGAGAACTCCAAATCAAAAACACTCAACCATGTAAGGTTTGGAGATAATCAACTAACTGATAAAAACCCAATGAAAAAAAAATACAAAAATGACCACATTTTAACGGAATATTTACATTTATTTCTGAAATATTGTGAAGAAACACTCAATATTTTTAACCAAGACTTCAGAGCTCAGGACTGAATTAACAGAGGTGTTTTGTACACTATGGGCATTACAGTTATTAGAAATTGTATGTGGTTCTCTTTCTGAAGCTTAACAAATGTGTCTTGACATGTTTCACTCATTCAGTGGATCCTAGATTGAATATTTATTAGATGTGTGTGGGGTGAGAGGTGAGATTCTTTTGTTTATGTTCACCTCAGGTGAGAGTCTTTGTTCATGTTCACATTCCACGGCCACTATTACACCAATAGTATGTCCGGAATTACCATGTCATTATCATATGAATGTCAGATCGGGTCATTTGGCGGGAAAATCTGTGCAGCTTCCGGACTCGCTCTGAAAAATGTGTCTGCTTATTTAAGCTCCTCTCACAAAAATCTAAAAATGTATTTTGATTAAAGCTATATATGTGAAATAGACTCTTTAAGGTTTATGGGATAGGATAAAATCTCAGAATTATAAGTGTTTTGTGGAATTTTGTTAATATTCTGCCAGCAGAAGAGCAGAGTCCAGAGTGTTAATGTTTATCAGAAAGGAAGATAATATTCACGTCATTCTTGTTTTAAATTTGATCAAAAGAACATAGACTAGTGCTTCTGTAACTCTATTTTTGCTATTTGGTTAAATGAGAGATTATACCGTCGTAAAAACAAACAAAAAAAACTATAATTTCTTATTTAACTTATGACAAATTTCAGAAGTTTCATCAAACATCGTACTACATTGTGTGCCTCTGGTAAAAATACTGAAAGCTCAGCTAACAATGTCACCCCATATCAAACTACAGTGCCATGCAAAAACAGCAAGAAATCTGATAGTCTGTATTGTATTGTTGCTTAAATGTGCATTTGTTGACACGCACTTGGACACACTGACACAAAGACTCACTGCAGGAGTTGACCCTTGCACAGCATTTGGTGTGTTGTGCTAGAGGTGCTAATGAAAATAAACTGATTGGATGCGGTTCTGACTTACTTAATGAGCCTGATGCTGTCAACCCGAGCCCAAAACTACCATAGCCTTGCAAAAGGTGCATTCAAAGGTGCATTATATTTAAAGCCATTCATTGGCTTTAAATATAAAATAATAAACGGACTATTACATGCACATAACAGTTTCTGTAAATCAGTCTGGTAAATATCTGTCTCAGGAGAAAGCAGTTTAACAGTGAACATCAATGAGCTCAAATAAGGAAGAAAAGAAATTCCCAACAGTATTCAGACAATTTAGTAACAGATGCTGTTTGTGATTTAAAGCTAATCATTCAACATCAGAACATTAATGCTATCACACTTGAATGCAATCAAATCCTCACAATGTTCCAACTAAGGGTTGACTGACTATTAACCCTGAAAAATTAATGACCCTGATGTTTATTATTCTTAGGATTAGAGTTGCACCAAGTATCACGTTTCTCAATTTTTTTTTGTACAGTACTTATCAATTAAGCACTGAATGTCATTTTTTTCTGATTATCCAATTCAGTACATGAATTTGCTGTGTAAATAAAAGCTTTTTTCTATTATATACAAATAGGTAAGCGCACATACAAATAAAACAGTTTTAGTCTGGTCCAGTGTCCTGTCCGTATCACTGTTCAATTGGTAGAAATGTTGCCAACATGACAAGTTAACATTATTAAACTAGTATTGACAACAGTTTCAACTCTGCTCATGTAATATAAGTTGAGCTGCATCCTTCACACTAAAAATAGCAACTTTATGGTAAATGAAAATGTCATGTGTCCTTGAGTACTAATAAACCACACAGGTCCTTGAAAAATCTCAACCCCTAATTCCAATATATTTTGCAAATCCCTCCTAGAAGTGTAGAGGTTGTTACTGCAGTAAAAGGGAAACAAACTGCAAAAAAAAAAAAAAAATATGACATTAGGATGTAGCTTTAATATCCTTCTCTCTATACTTCAACAATATCGACTGGCTGAATTGCTGGCCTTCAGGTTTTAAGCTCTGCATTGCAGGCAGAAGGAATGAACATCATTTACTGTTGACGAGCACACCCAAAGAGAAAATACAGAGCACAGAAACCAATGGTGCACAAATGCTACCACCAAATTGAGTGCCAGCACTGTAAGTAAGCACCACATACTTAACACCAAATCCTGGTACCTCTCTAAGCTCATCTTGTTATGCTAAGAGTGAGGATATTATATAATACTGATATTACAGTGACAGTTCTACATCTGCAGTGATGGCAAAGGTGCATTTAAGGACAAGTTCAAACTGGTGAGAACATAAAGGCCACGGTGGATGTGCTTGCAAATCTGTGCCGGTCAGTCATTTATCCATTAGGAGTGGCTGGACTCCATTTCCCAGCTGAGTGAGCACTGAGGGGAGAGCGCGGCTGTGGCTCTGGCCTCTCTAATGCTGATTAATCACCTCCCTATCAGAACAATTAGGGCACCAGCAGGCTCTGCCCTGCTGCCTCTGTGGCGAGGTACTACACAACACTGCATTTCCAGGTTCCAGGCACTGATGGTCAAACAGCTCATGTGCTTCTGAAAATGGTAAACTTTTAGAAAGTCCTTAAACCTCGTAAAGGCAGAGTATGTGATTTTTTGAAGCACTCATTTCACTCAGACCAAACAAAGTGATAGGATGGCCTACATGCCTGACCACCTTCCTACCTATATTATCCCACCCACACACACATGCATGGAGACTCCACACACACACAGAAACGAACACACAGATGCTGCTGAAAGAAACGCAAAGAAAGATACATCACTTGCACTGCTAAACAAAAAGGATAGTGTTGTAAATGCTCTCTCGGTTCCAGACTTTTTGGGGAGTGGCTTTAGTAGGAGGGCTAGAAGTCGAGTGGGACATTTTTGGTTGGATTTTTCAAAAGCTACTTACAAAAACCCCAGACTAGTTTCTACAAAATCACCTAACTCTAGCTTTAAGTCCTAAACCCCACTTCAATTCCACTACAGAGTTACAGTGAACAGCCAAAATTAATACCACTGATGAAGCGATAAGCAGCAATACAATATTGTAAGAATAGTGCATGTGAACATTTGGGATACAGTAGATGTTGAGAGAACTTTCGGCTCTCGAACATCATGTTGGATGCTGGAGAAAAATACGCAATCATCCAGACCTGGGCCACTTTGACGAAGGCCAAAAGTACTTTAAGCAGCAGAGCTAGTGGGGTGCTCCTGATCAGCAACAGTGACTTCCAAATTCTCCAGACTTCAAACCAATCAAGCATCTATGGGACGTGCTGGAACAGGTCCAATCAGCAGTGGTTCACCTCACAACTTGCAGCACACTCAAACACTGGTAGCTCCTTTCTGGGACAATATAAAATCAACCAACCAGCCAACCAACAACAGCCACTCATAGTTGAACTGGCAATAATTGGATGATTTTCAATCTTCATAAAATGTTATAAAAGCATCCAGATAAATTCATCCTTTTTTGTTTCACAAGTTTGCGAGAATTTCTGGTGGAACTGCATTCTAACTGGAAAATCACGGAGATTTGTATTATCAGGTGGGACTAAAATGATGAGATGGGTGCTGAGTTAGCAGAGAAAAATCTAAGTAGTTCAGTTTGAGGAGGAAGAAAAACACTGACATGGTGGAGCTGGATGAAAAATTCACACTTGTGTTGATGTAAAGGAAATTACTTAATGATCCCATGTACGTTTAACCCAATCAGAATAGGGCTTTAGGCTTAAGCAAAGGCACAAAATTCTCTCAGCTTCATTAAATTATTGCACTGACTGCAAACTCGTCTGCCCTTCGTTTAAAATCACAAACACACAAAAAAAAATCTACTTCATGGCTGCCTCCTATTGAATTATACAAGTCCTTTTTATGGCCTGGATTGTTTAGTTCGCCTTTCTTTGTTTACTCTCTTGCTTTCTTTTGTTTACTGCTGCTTTCTGAACCCTAAACTGCCACAGGCAAAGGACTTCACAAAACTAATCCGAGATGAAAGCAATTGTTGGTCAAAAGGTTAAGAATTCAGGAGACAGAACACTGGTGAGCGTGTGGTTGTGTGAAACAGCTCGAGACTCATGCACAGTTAGAGACGCAAAGAGAAAGAGAGAGAGGGTGATAGAAAAAGAGAGGAAAGAGATGGGGGCGTGGGGGGGGGGGTGTAATCGGGGCACGTTCCTTGGGCCTTGCGTACATTGTGTCCTTGGAAAAGCGCTAGCTTGGAGTGTGCTTACAGAGCCTCTGCATGGGTAAACATTCCCACAAACACACATACAGCCACTTCCCCAGTTGGGAATACAGTCCAGACACACACACACACAGACAGACACACACACCTTAAGCATGTTTGCTCTCTGCTTGTACTAATGTGACATTTGTGCTAAGACTATATAATCATAGTTTGTTTAAAAGTTTAAAAAAAACTAGGCATCAATAATAGATCTAGATCAGTCCTCCTAACGGATGCCACAAATTCAACTCTAAACACTAGAAGAGAAACTGATCAACACACACACACACACACACAAATACACACACACACAAATACACACACACACATATAGGGCTGCACAATTAATAAAAAATGAATGATGATTAGATTTAACTTTTTGTCAATATGACTGCAGACAACGGAATGTTAGGTGCCTTGCTTAAATTCCGAGGATCGTACCGGCAATCTTTAATTCACAAGAACAGATCTCTAACAACCAGGCCACAGCTGCCCCATCATTCATGCCCTATAGACTCTAACCTATGTAATCTTGCCCATATCGATTATTTACCCGTTTTTAACACTGTGTGTGTGTGTATGTACTGTCCCCTTAAAAGCATACTACCACATGTGTAGTCACGTGATTCTGCAATAAAGAAGAAACAGGATGGTGTACCCATCATTTGGAAACATTCTGGCCTTAGTGAAGACTACACTTAAGAAAAAGAACAACATTGTAAATTGTGATATTGATTTGAGGTCAACGCACAGTACTACAAACAGGTCTTATGCCAGGTTCACACAGCTTCAGCTCTGATTTTGCTGTCACAAATGACAAAACTCTAGCAACAAACTGTTGCCCGCTACTACACTTATGTCACTGGTGTGATTTTGCTGCTCTTACAGCAGTCACGGACTCTACAATATTATCAAGCATTTTGAAATTCTTGGCAATGAATCACATCAAGTCTCGTAGTGTGAGAACCTCTGTCACAACTAGCAGAAGTAAACAACCAACCAATGAGGATGTGAAACAGATTTTGTTCCACAAAATGAAACAAAACTGACTTAATGGGCTTGGGCGGTGGCTTAGTGGTTAGCACGTTCGCCTCTCAGCGCTGAGGTCTTGGGTTCGAGTCCGCATCTGAGCGAAGTTTCCATGTTCTCCCCGTGTCTGCGTGGGTTTCCTCCGGGGACTCCGGTTTCCTCCCACAGTCCAAAAACATGGAGATCAAGTGGATTGGCTACTCTAAAAATTACCCTGGTGTGTATGAATGTGTATGTCTGTGTATGAATGTATGTATGTATGTTTGCCCAGATATGGTTGGCACTCTGTCCTGGGTGATTCCCCCAAGTGCTCAATGCAGTCCTCCAGGTGGACGGTCGCTTCCGGTTGAGAGTACGCTGTGCGCGATTGGCTGCCTCTTCTCGCCGGTGTGTGTGACTGAGTGTGTGTAAATGGAGTGTGTTGATTGTAAAGCATCCTTGGGTTTGAGAAAGTCGCTATATAAGTGTAACAATCATTCATTCATCATCATTAATAGTCAGGCATCCAATTTAAATGGACAGCTTGAAACATTCTATAGGCAGCCCCATGTGCACTGCAGTTCCTCCATTTGTGCTACACGTGGACAGGTCTCGCTCTCAAATGAGTTCATACAATGACATGGATATACAGCTGTGTGCATTTTGGTGAAAGAGCTGTATTTTTGGATCAGATGCTCTTTGTTGGGGATCCACCAATAAAACCAAGTCAAAGGTGATAAACGTCTAGTTAGAGCAATATAGAAACTTTAAGATTACACACTGCCAATTAATCGACAAGACCTAAACAATTTGAAATGTATTTTTTCACAAACTCCATTCCACAATTATAACATTTATTGCATGTAGCACTTTTATTATTTCCAGCAGAATGAATGACATAAGCAAAGGTTTGTTTTGAACACATGCTTAATAAAAGGCTTGTCATGTGAAACCATACGAAACCTAACACTGCAGTGAGCTGCAAGAGAATGGCATCACGGTAAACGACTGCATGAAGTTGCAAAATTGGCAGGAAAGGGTGCACATGGGAGGTTTTGCTTGATGGTTTTATTTACAACATTAGGTATAGTCTAATGCCAATTGAAGGCAAGTTGTGAATAAGGGAAAAGCACAATATGAGACTCAAGCCGCAAGAGTCCGTTTCTGACAAGGAACGACTGGTTTTCCAATTGGGATGCAGTTGAGTGTAACAAATCAATTCCATCTCCAAAATAATTAGTCGGCTTATGACTCATTAAGTACACATTCATATTCAAAGAAAGTGGAAACCACAGCTCTGCAAGCATATAGTTAGACAGGTTAATTTTTTCTTCTGTTCATATCTTGCCCCTACTGCTCTCTCATATACTATACTACCAAGGAAAACGTTATGTGGATGCTGGTAGTTGTCAGTATGGACAACAGGGGGTGCTATTCTTGTGCGAATCCTAATTCTCCATTGCAGTGACTGTACAATATAAATGACACCGTCTCTCAGATGAGATATAAAACCGAGGTCCAGATTCTCTCATGTCAGAAGAAGATTCCTGGACATTTTTTTTTTAAAGAGTAGGAGTACTGCACCAATGTCCTGGCTAAACTTCTCACTTCAAATTATCTCCATCTTGGGCCCCAAGTAGCTCAGGGGGCTAAGACACTTACACTATGACTAGAAGATTGTGAGTTTGAATCCCGGTCATGCTGTTCGCCACCGACAGCAGGGGCCCGAGAGAGCAAAAATTGTCCGTGCTCTCTCTGGGGGGTAGATGGGACTCTCCATCACTTTCTCAATACAATGTCCACTGGTTCAGGCATCGACTGATTGGTCCATCGGAGCTGGGGATCATGTGCTTTCCTCCAAGTGCGTTGGCTACCACATCACACACATTGGAGGAGACTTGTGCTTGTCTTTGCAAAGTGATAGGGAGAACCCCTAGCTGATGGGATGGGTTAATTGGGTACTACTACATTGGGAGGGGAACATTTTGGCAAAAAACTAGAAATAAAATGTAAATAAATCTTCAAAACTGGATTGGCCTCACCTCTCTGCCTAATAACTAGTGTGTGGTGAGTGTTCTGATGAAGGCTGGCAGCCATCACCTCATCCAGGTGGATGCTGCCAACTTGTTGTGAAGGTGTCTAGAAAAGCACTACAGCAATAAAAAAACAGTGAAAGTCATTTATTTCTGCATAATAACTTAGACATTTTCAGTGGAACTATCAATTTACCTGATCAGTTTTGGTACTAAACAGAGACCATAGCCTCTGGACCCATGTTAACACTAAACTCTTGCTTTGCTCTAGTGAGATGTGCTGCCAAGAGTTGGCCGTATTCAGTTCCCGGTAGCTGTTTGTTTTGGGTGGGGTTTCTGCCTTAGTCTCAGTTATGCAAGTGAAATGCAAGCTTGAGTGGACTTAAATCCAGAGATCAGCTTGGAGAGTCAAACATTTTCCACCTTGTCCTTCCCTCAAGAATTCTCTAATTGTAGTCAGAGTTAAGCTTGGGCCGAAAGATGACTCCACTGTCCATTTTCGTTGGCCGACAGACGTAACGATGTTGAGCCAGCATTATGATGCCATTGGTCCCAGCCCCTCCTTCCTCCAAACACCACCAACATGTGTCAAACCTCTGAGAATGATGTATATTCCCATTTTTCAATCATATTGTTCTATTTTAATGCCGACATTGCTTTTTTATATTTGTTACAGAAAAGTGCTTTTTAGCAAAAAAGACTGTAGTTATACCATAGCACAACGGGCTAGATCACCTTTAAAAAAAAATAACGAATATTTTAGAAAATATAGAAAACAATTGAAATGTAGCAAAATCAAATATTGACATTTGTTCTCAAAACAGAAGCCTGTGACATTGATGGATTTCTGCACACATGTGGTACCTTTTAAGCATTAGTAAGGATAGGCTGGGTGCGTAGGAGAGGATGGGCAAAGAAAATGGAAAAAAAAAAATGTGCCATTTGGCGAGATTTTGTGAATACCTTCTTCAGCAATATACTTGTGGTTTCAGGTAATCTCACAAATTTAAGATGATTCAAAACTGTAGATTTTGCAGGACAGTCCAGATGTGTGAATGTTCCTAAATGTTATGTTCCTCTGTAAGATGATGACAAAACCTAGCTGTCCAGCAGCTCAATATAGTCATTATGGTTCAAATTTACTGTCACCTGAACCAAAGGACCCAGGTATACATAATTAAAACACACCCAGAACATCCCAAAGCCTCCTCCAGTTTGAACCATAGCTTGCATGCAATCCTCATTGAAGACTTCCTATGATGAACCTGATGCAACCGGACTCATCTGACCAAACATCACGTTTCCAGTCATGAACAGTTAAATTTGTCTCTCTTCATACACCGTATCCAGGCAACTTTGTTAGTACAAGTTAGCAAAAGACCCATGTGTGTCACTCCACTCCAAATGTTCATGCTGTACTGTTCTGTGCAGAGTGTTCTTTCAGAAATTGGATGTGAAGGACCTGCTTTGACATCTAGAAGCAATTCTTGCCTGGAAGTGAAGCCATTTTCATAAGTCATGAAACCCTCCTGTGGTCCATATTTGTCACTTTGGTTGAAATACTGAGGACAACTTCCTGTAGATTGGGATTTTTGCCAGTGCTGGTTGACCGATGACTCTACACTTTGATACACATATAAATTCAGCTATTTCCTTCACGCTATGGTCTTTGGCATCCAATTGCAATCCCTAATTTTTGCAAATCATTAACATCTGCCTTGTAACCCATTTTCAAATATTCACTGCACTGTACCACCTCTTCACAATCTATGAATTGAGACCCTGCATATATTTATTGCCTGATCATCCTTGTGCATCTGTAGTGATTACCACCTTAAACAGGGAAGGTGAACACATTTTTCGTCAAGAATAGTTCACAACTCATTTTGTCCAACGTTACATTTCTGTAAGTGATTCTGTAAATTAACGTATTACATGTTAAAACAGGGGAATAGAACAAAAGTCCAGTGGTAACAGGTTTTGCACACATCAGCAAATCACTGTGTGTGTATATGTGTGTTAAATAAAGTGAACGATGACTGTGTCCACTGTGTGGACTTTACTCTGAATCGATAAAGCCTCGTTTTTCCCTTATTAGACCTGTGCCAAACACACACGATTAAAGACAGAGAGATTGCAGCACTTCAGTAACAATAAAAACCATGATGTGAGGTGCATAAAAAATGTTTAAGGCTGGAGAATTTTAAGCTGACAAAAGGAGGCGACAGTGGGAGCGGCTCCGAGTTTCCTTTGTGATGGTTCAGACTGGGAAGATACAAGAATATATGAGCCCAGAATGAAAATAAATGAGCTGTATGGCATTTTGAATAATCTACAGTAAATACAAAGGCAAACACACTCAGAAAGGAAAAGCACACAGAAGGGGAATATGGACACAACGCTCTTGCCATCATTTGTTTATAGCATCTGGTGTGACTCAGTTATTCAGCAATAATTGCAACTATACATTTTCAGTAACTGTTGAACAATTTGGAGGAGTCTGAGCCCATTTCTCCTGCTAATCCTAAACATTCACATACTTTTGGCACTCACAGACATGTAATATTGGACCATTTTCTTCAATAAATAAATGACCAAGTGTAATATTTCTGTCTCATTTGCAAATGCAGTGAAACACACACACACCAGTGAACACACCAGGCAGTGAGAACATGTGCCAGAAGCAGTGGGCAGCCCTATCCACAGTGCCCTGGGAGCAGTTGGGGGTTAGATGTCTTGCTCAAGGGCACTTCATTCATGACCTGTTTGGGGATCAAACCGGCAACCTTTCTGGTCACAAAATCAGATCCCTAACCACAGACGATGGTGAGAACACTGGTGCTAAGACCCTGAACATTCATTAGATGATGGAAGTCTGAAGTTTAAATACTGAACTTGTAATGGAGACCGTCTTATCAGATTCGAGCTAACAAGATAATGTATAATGGATGCAAATGAGAACTATATATGCCTACCAACAGCACCACCTCTGCCATCTCAGTCTCATCTTAAAGCATGGTAACACAAACAACACAATGCTTTCATTGTCTGAACTTCTGCGGCAGACCCCCACCACTACCTCCAAAAAATAAAAACAAAAACAATCGTTGGATCTGCACAGATCTAGTAGGTCTCTTTTGATCTCAAGATTGTGAATTTCACCAAAAGGTGAGGAGTTAACATCTCTGCAATCACAAGATGACAATAATTGGTTAGAAGGCTTATTTGCATACTACAACCATCTGTGATATCAGCGCTGCAATATTATGATAATCAAACAAGATATAGTGCAATTTACAGGCAATTCATCTGGACCTTTCCCCACCTTTTTACTGCCATCCCAAATTGTTCTTCTTCATGCATGCATATATACACAAACACACACACACACACACACACACACACACACACACACACACACACACACACACACACACACACACACACATATATATATATATA
>BRDA01036522.1:0-13035 GCA_036984385.1 Crenuchus spilurus | reverse complement strand
ACACACACACACACACACACACACACACACACACACACACACACACACACACACACACACACACACACACATTTCCTCTATAAAACCCTAGCAGTAGATGTTCCCTTGTACTCACAACAAATGTTATCTAAAGAAAGGCACTCTAATCCAATTAAATTTTAGCCTAGGTCTTTTCCTGAGTCTTCTCCATTACATCTTTAGAAACACCAAAAACTAACAAAAGATCTGAGGGGGGAAATAGCAAATCAAAATGGTGCGGGACATTCCTGTAAGAACATTCTCCCTTATTAATAATACAGTTATGCCCTGCAGCTGTATATATTAATTCTTTAGGCCACTCGTTTTAAACAGCCACCATTACCCTCAGCAACTATTATGATGTAAACACAGGAAAAAGTGACCCGATGAAAGATGTACAGGTATGTGTTCTTCAGTAAAACCTACTAATCAGTTGTCATTCACATACCAGAAACACTGCTTCAACTGCAAAGTTTAGGAAACATCTGGTTAAGACAAAGTTCAGAATAAATACTATACACAGTTGTAGAAAACATAACCAGCCACCAACAGATTATAAAACAAACTAGTCTATCCTTAAAGTCTTAAATCCCTTCAAAGTTGTGCAAAAATTATTTCTGGGTCAAAACAATCTAAAAAAGTGTCTACTTTTTATGTTAAGCAATAGACTGTTATATAAATCTTAAAAATCTAAATTTGCATTAATTTCATGTAGTAAGATTTGGCCTTAATTCATATAATTAATAGATAATTCACATTCTGTTTGTTGTAGAGTGGAACCTCTGTTATTGTATAATTTGGTTAGCATCAACTTTTTTTGGCTAATTTTTTTCCCCAGTTTTTGTTCATCTACCCGGTTTTTGGCAGTGTGCCGACGTGACTCACCTCTAATTTTGAGAAAATTAAGCATCCACCCACAAATTTGTTGTTCATTCTGGCTTTATTTCTCATTTAGTGAGCAACACCTTGCGCATTTATCCGAAACTGTTTTTTCAGTGTTTTTTGTGCTTGTTTATTGAGTGAGCCAGAAACAGACCCCTCTGGACACATTTCCATATGCCAAGTCTTCAGTAAAGGTAAGAGTTGTTACTGGACCATACTCAGACTTTTGAGTGGAATCAAGCGAGAGCAGACAGAGGCTAAAGAGCTTCACAAAAAGTGAAAGGCTTGAAACACACCTGAACAATAATGCTCAAAACAAAATAAAACTAAAGCTAAAATGATGGCGTCCTGCGCTACCACCTGAAAATGGGTGCTAAAACAAATAGTGGCCGACAACAAGTGTACAAAACAAAGGCTGCCAGCTGGACCACAAAGGCACACTCTAAAAATGGAGTATAAACTCAAAATGGTCCAAAAGCACTGAGAACGGAGAGAGAAAGCAAGAGAGAAAACACAGGCTCCTCGAGAAAGATAAATATTTCGTTAATATTGTGGAGTATCTAGAACGAATCAATTGGATTTACATTATTTCTAATGGGTAATATGGCTTCAGTTTCAGCTGGTTATCGCCAGGCACTTTAAAACAGATTAATGACGAAAACTGATGTTCCACTGTGTAATATTTGGTGTATAATAAACATGTGACTGAAAAATTAAAAATCATAGAAAGTAACTGGGAAATAAGTATGAAAATCTGAAATCATTTGATTAATGTGATTATCTGAAATGGTGACTGTCTGCAATTTATGTGACGATATGGAATTACTATAATTAAAGTCCTTGCAGTTATCTGACGATCATGTCTATAACTAAAATAATTGCTATTATCCATGATGGCAATTATCTGAAATTTTAATACATTTAAATAATCTGAAATTACTTGGAATAATTGTGATAATCTGAAACATTGTTGATTATCTGAAATATGGCATGAGATTATGTAATAATCATGACAGCCCTATTCTAGCTGTGTGCTAATCTGTAATGTTTGAAACAATTTTGTCTATAGAGAAAGAAAAAAATACTACAAAACTTTAGTGAGGTTTTAGCTTTCCTTTAAAATTACTTTAAAAGCATTTCAAAAATGCTCAGCAGTTTTGAAAACTTCTAGCACCTTCACTGTAATCACCAGGGTGCTCCACCCAAATTTTCACTAGAAACACACATACCTGTAGGTACAGGCCACGTCAGGAGTAAAACGTTATAAACTGGAAGAACATGATTGCAATTTGTGTACAGGGTGGTGCTTTGTCTCTCTGGACAGGTCAGCTCCACACCGACAGTGACTTTAAAAAATGTGAAGCACCAAGTTTGTACAGCCAACAATGAACATACAGTGTTTCTTCAAGAAACAAAAAATGCATGATGACATCATGACCATTTCCAGAACTAATAACACATTTATGTACAAACAACACATGTGAGCGTTTTTAAATGCTTGTGAAGCACAAAAAACAGCTCCCCAAACTATTTAACACCTAGCCACATGAAACCACTGGGTAGGGTGATGGCTGTGTCATCTCCCTTTATGTAAAGGCAAAGTGTGTTACAGTGAAAAACAAGAGATAACCTGCCTCTACCACAAGTATTCATTTATCTGCAGGTAACAAAAAACTCAAAATAGCTTGCTGCTAAGACTGATGCAATACGAATTAATAGAATAGTGAATGTAATAATATAGTGACAAAATAGACCTTCTTGCTTCTAGCCATTACTGCCAGCTGTTTCACTCCAGCAAAGGCAAAGCATATCTGCCACAACTCTACTTATTATTTTTATTTATAGCCCAGAGACAAGAAATATTCACCTGATTGGCTGGCAGGTGTTTATTAATTTTGAATAATTAAAGTTAACATTGTTTAAAAAAATAATTATCATTCTGTATCAATGAATATCAAGTATCAAATTTTTAACAGTAGCTACAACTACAGAAAAATTAATGGACAATCTGGTATAAACCAGCAACAACATTCAAAATCAAATTTGCAAAAATGTATGATTTTGTGCAAAACATTACAATAAAACCTTGACTTATGAGCGAATACAAATTTTCCAAGATCCAAGCAGTCACTCTGTAGATTTTTAGCTTTGTGATACGAGTCGAGATATGAGTTACAAGCAAACTTATGCCACCTGTATGGAGTAAGATCACTGTCAAAAATTCACACATCCACCAACACATTGTACAGGTATGCATACAGTTTAAATTATTATGGGTACATAATACTACTTACAATTACAATGTGTAAAAAAGGGAGCAAACACTGTCAAAAATATGTCCCCGGGATTCTAGGCCAAAAACATCTAGTGGATGAACAATCAATTTGACAGAGTCAAACTCTACTCATTTCTTATAACATTAACACTATTATTCCATTTCTTTCAATGTGTCTTCTCTCTCTTACAAAAAACTCATTCACAAGTGCAAACAGTAGATGATGATGTGTCTGACACATTACTGTGATCTTATGCGTCTTTCACTGCTGTTTACCTTTTCAGTTCTATTAATGTTGTTCTACTACTGTTTATAGTTTACTGTGTTACACATCTTTTTGACCAACACTTCCAGTTTATTTCAATGTCTCTTATTTTTTACAAAAAAAAAAAAAAAAAAAAACAACTTTCACACAAGTGCACACACAAAAGATCGTGTCTTTGATTAATTACTGCGATCTTATGCCACCACTGCCATTTTATTACTGTTTATAATTTACTGTGTGCACGTTCACTGAAGGAGTTGTTGCAAAAAGTTTAAATTTGAGACATTCTTTGTAAAAGAAAAAAACAATTCTATAGTTTGTCATTATACAATTTACAATGATCTAGTTTATCATTTATTTTATTTATTTTTCAAAATAACTGTGTTTGCCTAATATATTTGTAATTGCACAAACTTCAGTTATTCATTGCAAGTTATTCATACAAGAAGTAAAATGCATGACAGATCATAAATATGGGAAAATTAATTTTTGACCACGATCGAACTCCATACACCCACCACTAGGTAGCCCAGTAAGTGTGAGTGAGTGCCAAGATCAGTACTGAGAATAAGAGCTGGTGAATTGGCGCAGTGTAATGACACTTGCCTCACTCATTTTTAAAACATTTTGAAAGTGAGGAAGAAACAAACCCCCTTAGACAGGATTTTATTGAAACACCCTGCAAGTTAAGCAATAGAGCACAAAATAAAAAACTCCCCGAATGTCCTCTGCCAATCTCCTCCACTTCCATTAGCAGTTTCATCTGATCTTCATGATAAACACACTTAATAAAAACTGTTTATTTCTTTACACTCTCTTTATGTATTACTTTATACATTAGTTGTTATTTATAAAGTACATTTTTATTTATTTAAAAACAATTTTTTGTGTGTTTTTGGAAGGCTGGAATGGATTAATAGCATTTTAATTAATTTTAATGTGTAAATTGTATTTGACATACGAGCAAATTGAGTTATGACTACGGTCACAAAACAAATTAAACTCATAAGTCAAGGTTCCACTATATTTTTACAGACATAACTTATTTGAAATTGAAAAATTCTCTTCTTGAACAATGGTATGTCTAAATGTGTGGCAATCACAATGTAAGGAGGATAATGACCTTCGTGATATTGCAGGAAACTCTTCCATTAATTTTGTACAACTTGGCGGCTGTTATTGTTTGCCTATTAAGAGACCACCCAGAGTCAGGTACTATTAATAGTGGGGTACTCCCAAACTTATGCAGAAGCAAGTCAAGCCAACTTTCACTTTGATTAACAGTTCTGAGCACTTTACCAGCAGAAGATGCAAACAGAATTGTGCACTTTGTATCTCCTTATAAAACAGGCATGAACAAGGCTATACCAAAAGCTGCCAAGCAAGTTGGCAAATTCACCTCACATGAACAGTAAAAAACACAAACGTGAACACAATAGCAAACTATTCTATACTTGCAAGAGTATAACGTTGTGCATTTAGTTACCACTCAAATTCTTCATAACTACCATTGTTGGCAGATGTGGCACTGAAGGTTACACCACTATCATGCACAGTAGTTACGCCATTATATACAGTCTTCAAACTGACTCCATGTACATGCAGCCTTTATTATGCGTGTGTTTATTTATAGCTAGTGGAGAAGAAATATTTAAAGGTCATGCATAGACACTGGTAAATATAGTGTTTCCTTCATTGCTGGATCCATAGTGCTATACAAATTCCATAACAAAAGTTAATTGGCCGATTTATTTCAGTACATAATGTAAGCCAGGTTAATGAGTAGACATTATTTCAAGCTTGTTGCACAAGGAGCAGAAATGAGCAAATAATTTTCATCAGAACAGTAAACAAACAAGAATTTCAGCATATTGTGAGCTTAGAGTGTACGTATAAGCTTAAGCATAAGGTAGATATGCGAGTAGACAGACAGACAGACAATGAGTTTCATTCAGTTTCCATAACCATTTATGTGAGGCAGCCCATTAAAGGTATTAAATGCACCATATATGTGGTTCCCATTAACACTGCAGTAAACAATTCTGGCTCAATTTGATGAACTTTGTCATTCATTTGATAATTAGATTATTCCAGAGTTTTTTTAATTTTCTGTATTAAAAATACATTTGCCTTGTACCTAGTTCCGAGAAATTGCTCATAAGGAACCTTTCTGATAAGTCCAATGGAAAATAGACATTAGACTCAAACTTTACACAGCAAAAGACTGGGGTCATCAGGGCATCTGCTAGCCACGTTTAACAGCTTTTCATGAGTGTTTGAGAAATCAATGGCAGTGCCACAAGGTCCCAGTGACATTGGCAAGCCGTCCAATTACCAAGCAGAAGGTCGGCAGCCTGGGTTGCAACACACAGAGATGTACGTTAGGGTGTGTGTTTGAGTGTCTGCTTGCAAATTGCTGTATGAGGCCTCCTGGCTGTCTGGGCCGGTTGGATGCAGCCTCAGGCTGGAGCAACGCGTGGAATGGGGAGAGGAAAAAGCTGGACACCAAGGCCCACAGGACAACAGTGGATGCTAATGAACAAGTGCTTTGGACAAAAATAGCCCATCCGCTCAAGTCTGCACCACCACAATAAACAGGGTGACTATAGAGTCATTCACACGGCAGCTGTGGTGTGGTCATGGGGGACACGGCCCGAGTGACTCAGTGTGAATGTGTATGTGTGGGTCTCAAAGTCAATGACACATGCTGGGCGCACGTCCTTTTTCAGTGCCAGTGAAAACAAAAATGGAGTGGGAGTGCTCGAACTTCCTTCATCCGATCAGGTTAAAGTTTACCTTAAGGATTAGACAGCACTGCTGCTGCACTAACATGAGTTATGTCAGCACAAAAGTAAACAATATTCATGAGATCCAGAGAAATATATTTAAAACAAAACTTAGTGATCAGCCAATATGGGTTTGTCAGGAGCCAATGAAGATAGTTAGAGGAGAGGGTGGCTAAAGGCTGCTACATAATAACAATACCATGAAAAATTTTTTTCTGTTTTCTGCTTCAATGCCGAGTCAGTGTAAAAAATATAAGAACAAAAATGCATGCTAAATTTTCATATACAAGCCCCTGAGACTACTGGATCAAAAACATTAAAATCAAATTAATATAAAGACTTTTTCTGTAGTTTAATCTCTATACCAGTCAATCACAGCAGGGTTGCCACCATTGCTAATGTTATTTCCCATACCAGGCCAGGACAAATAGTATTTCCACACCATTCGATTCAACAGCATTTCTCTTCACCAACCCACTCTCTCGCATTATTCATTATTTTAATCTTATTGCTCTACTTTTCCCCCCTTATTACTGTTTGCTCCATTAGAGCAGTATCATCTCCCATTATTCTCTGCCACCAGCTGTTTTTAGCCCCAGAATGTTGTCAGCTGTTTCCCAGCCAATCAGAGCGAAGTTCATTAAATTATTCAAAACGTCACCATAAAAAGGTAAAACAGCTTGTTTCAGAAAGACGTAAAATTACAGTTTTAAATGGGCATTTTTAACAACAAAAAGGTCCAGACCTTCTAAAAAGATATCAGAGAACAATTAAAATGTATCAAAATGAACAAAAAGGCATTCTATGAACATTTAAGTATAAACATCTTATAAATTACCAGCCTCTTACACATGTTCAATTAAATTTCAGAATGCAAGTTTGCTACCATAATCTCATCTGCATTTGTTTACAACTGTATTTTAACTACCTGTCCAGAGCAGTAAGAAATTTGACTACATGCTCTGCCCGAAGGCACTTTAGAAGTGGTTTAAAAATTGATCATACAGAATTTGAAAAAAGGTCACAATCTGAATCGATGACCAGAGCTGATCAACAAACAGGGTATTTACTGTGTTCAGTGTTGCCAAGATATGCAGGCCCTCCAGAATTTGCTGCACCTTACTATCAGTGATGTTTTCTAAGTGATTCCCATTAATATATACTAAATATTAATTAATAATCAAAGAAATCAATAACAAAATTAAATTAATGCTTTATTATTCAACACTGAAGAGAAACACATCTTGAGCTTTTCTTATTCTTCTTAATAAAGATCAGCTGGACAGCTCGTATGTTGCACTAAAGCTATGGGTAGGAGAGATCCACTGAGAATTTAAATAATAATAATAATAATAATAATAATAATAATAATATAATAATAATAATAATAATAATAATAATAATTTCCATTTATATAGCGCCTTTCAAGAAACCCAAGGACGCTTTACATAGAGGTGGAATAGGTAAGCAAAAACAAAAAAAACAAACAAAAAACTGACAACAAATGGAAAACATATGGACAAATCATACAACACACTTAAGATTAAGTTGAATGGAAATATTGAGCAAACAGGTGAGGTTTTAGCTGAGTTTTGAAAGTGTGTAGGGATGATGATAGACGGAGAGAGAGAGGAAGAGAGTTCCAAAGTGTCGGTGCAGCCAAACTAAATGACCGACCACCCATGGTGACAAGCTTAAATCTGGGGACAACCAGGAGACCAGTATCAGATGATCTTAATCTACGAGTGGGGACATAATGGTGAAGGAGTTTTGCCAGATAAAGGGGTGCCAGACCAGTAAGTGCTTTAAATGCAAGTATTAGAATCTTGTAGTGAATGCGGAGGTTTATCGAGAGCCTGTGGAGACGTTCCAAAACGGGAGTAATATGCTCATATTTTCTGGACTGGGTCAGAAGACGAGCAGCAGCATTTTGAACAGCCTGAATGGGACGAATTGATTTTAAGGGAAGACCATAGAGGAGGGAGTTGCAGTAGTCAAGCTTAGATGTGATGAGGGCATGGACCAAAATTTCAGCAGATATGAAGGACAGGAATGGACGGAGGCGTGAGATATTACGAAGTTGGAAGAAGGCAGATTTAGTAAGTGAGCGTATATGTGGTTCAAATGACAAGAGCGGGTCAAACAGAACACCAAGATTACGTGCTGTAGTGGATGACTGGATAGGAGTATCAACAACAGTGAGAGAAGTGTTACCAAGGGAAAGGACCACTGATTTAGTGCCAATGATGAGAAACTCAGTCTTCTGGGCATTTAACAGGAGGAAATTATCACGCAACCAAAAGTTGAGTTCACACTGATACACTTGGTGATGGATGGAGGTGGATAAGGGCCAGATGGTTTAAAGCTAAGATATAGCTGGGCGTCATCAGCATACAGGTGGAAGTTCAATCCATGCTGACGTATCACATCACCAATGGGCATCACCAAGGGGCATCACCAAGGGGCATTTCATTAAAGAAATGAAATGTTTCAATACTCAAATTTGGCAACGAGTTACAGTGGAACCTCGGTCATCCTTTGCCCTGGTTTTTGCAGATTTGGTTATCGTTGACTTTTTCAGAGAAAAAATTGATTCAATTATCATTAATTTCGGTTAATCAGGCACTTTTCAACCGATTATTGACAAAAACCGAGGTTCCACTGACTTACACTGTAGCTTTATATACCTTCTAATACAAAAACGCTGCATCAATTTAATACTATTTTGCATACAACTGAACTACAGTTCTTTATGAATGAGAGATTATTTTAAAAAGACATGTTCAAAAACAAATTAAAGAATGTAGAAATGTCTGTGCACTTTTAAATAAACACCTGACAGTAAATGATGAGTGTTTTTGAATTTATAGTCAGAATACAATATTGGTTTTAATTATTGAGACTATACACTTGTTATTGGTATCAAAGTTAAAATTCTGGTAGCTTGATAACCATAGGATGAAGGAAATGTTTTGGCCTCCATTACATCACAATCAACAGATCTGCTGTTTGTGATCTACTTTAAAACTGTTTTTAGAAAGAAAAATGAGAACAAAGCTCATATTCCCACCTTAAGCCTTATTATGTGGCAGAGCCGAGTCCACCACAATGCGCAATGAATGTAGTCACTCAAGCTGCTGTGAATTCTGGGTAATTTGTGTGGCTGACAAAAGCTTACAAGTACTCAGGTGAGGATAACTATCCACACACACTGGAGATGACTCATCAAACTTCGTGTCTCTACAACATACCGACAACTGTTCACAAATGTTGCTTTGAGCATTTCTTGTGATTTCTTAATCATCACTGCTCTTTTAGCTTCATTAACCACATGGAAAACAGAAGTTCTGGTGCTCTAAGGCAAGGCAATGTTTTTAATGAAACTGCCTATAATTAACTGTATATAACACACACTACCACTCAAAAGTTTGGGGTCACAGATTTTTCCTCAACACAATTTTTTTTGAGAATACAATTATTTTCTAGCCATTTGCAGACTAAGAGACTAGGAAACTTCCAGCAAACAACTGAACAAAAGCCTATAAGCTCACTGTCAACAACTGTTCTAGCATCATATAAGGATAGAAAAAAAAACTAAGAAATTACTGGAAAAAAAATTATTTTTTAACATAATTTGTTTTATTTAGTCACCCCAAATTTTTGAGTGGTGATGTATATTAGCAATAACCATCAAAGGTCTTTATTGGTGAAAACTTGTAGGTGTATTGTACCATGAGGAGCCCGATCCTGGTGAGATTTACCACCCCAACCTTATTTTCATAAGATTTGTGTAGCTTTCAGGATCAAGACTAGAATTAGGCAATGGAATAACAAACAAATACTGGAAGTAGAAGTAAGTGAAGGAGTTTCTTTAAAATCAGAAACTGGGATAAGCTTCCCTTAAGACATTTTATTTTTAAATTGTGTTTGTATCTCCGAGTGAAAAAAAAAAAGCAAACAAGACAAAGATCCAAAAGGGCAAAAGCGATGTCAAGATCCTGGAAGGGCCTGTCACATGTAGCATGATTCCGGACTGCTTCAAGAACAATCCTGGTTAATGATCAGCCAAACTGTTCCACGGGCACTTACAAAGTCTCCCATAGACTAGTATTACAACTTCTTAAAAATTCAGCCAAAGCACTATCTGGCACAGCTTCGAGGTGGCTTTGGTAAGCTGCTTGCATGACATAACAGGGACTAAAGGTTAAGTGAGAACTTGTTTTGTAGTATCAAACAGGCACATAAACCTACAGGAAAACGTATTACACTAAAAAAAGTAACATATGCAGAATTACACTGTATTCTTCACAGCAGTAGTTACTGGCAGCTATGACACTGATTGTCAATGTGATTAAACTCTTCTACGCAAGACCTTTTATTCAGCCTCGGCACCAAAAGTCACCAAAACATGCTGATTCATAATCTAAAGCTATGTTTTCAGAATGATGTTGTTGTGGGCGTTACAGGCTGAAAAATTCCAAAAGGTTCTCCACACATCCAAGTCAGTTCTTCAGCCAACATTTGTCAGAGAAATGGTAAAAGGCTGGCCTATAATAAGGTCCTGGCTAATCTAAAGTCAGCTCCTTTTTCGTTCATCTGAAAGCCAGCATGTTCTTTTATACTGGCTTATCAGAGGCACTTCCATGCCAAAAATCAGCATTTGCCCCAAGGAAGTCACAACTATGCACAATGTACAACTGCTCACATGCATTCACATGATTAAAGATTTGAGAAAGGGGGATGGGGTGGAGTGTTTTAATGTAGGAAGCAAAGCTGTAAAAACTGAAGTCAGAGAATATCAGGAAACTGAATTTAGTCCAGGCCGGAATAGCACAACAGACCTAAGGGAATATAAAGGTACTTCCTCAGGCTTCAGGAATAACTGAACAGTGTGAGGCTGGGAAACAACACTATTCAGTATGTACCAATAAGCTACATTTAAATAAGTCTGCATGATATGGATAATGACAGCACTATTGCAAATGTCTTCCATTGTAGTTTTCAAAAAAACAAGGTTAAAAATTAGTCTATCATAGCCAAAATTACTTGCCACCAGGGTAAGACAAACTTGAATCATTAAACCACCCACAGAATCTGATTTAATCTGCAGCTATGAGATTGCTACAGGTTTACATTCAACCGGAAAAGTTAACTTGCATTACCTTGCATGACTTGCATTTCTTGCCTCTTAATGTACTTCAGACATCAGTTGTGTGTCTACTTTGAAGAATCTAAAACAGGGATACTCATTGCGCGGCTCCCGAGCCACATGTGGTGCTTTATTGGTGGCTCTCGTGACCGGTTACGAAAGTACGCCAGCACAGCCAAAGTATTTTAAAATTATGCTACCGAGACATATACTGTAATGCGCTCTACTTGCCCTCTCATTTTGCCTCAATTAAAGTTGGTTCCAAATCGGGGATACTGTAGAACCTGGCAACACAGGCACTGTTTCCAACAGCAGGCTGCACGAGACTCTGCCGTTGCCAGGTTCACGGTTTAACACTTATAAAGGAACTAATAAAACACTCATGTTACCATATTATTAATGACTTTAAGATAAACAGCAATAATCATAATAAATCCTTTATAAACAAAATAATAAGTCATACACTCGTACACAGTTGTTTTGCCATTCGTTTCAAACGTGTGACAGACATATTTTGGGCTAGTTTATGCTTTTAAAGGGTGGGTTTTAGACTGACTTTAGGCTGGAGATTTTTGTTGGGCCTGGCAACCCTGCAGCAGGGTGGCTACATGGCAGCAGCGATTCTATAAGCTAGCTAGAGCAATATATTCAGTGTGCAAAGGTTTAGTCCATAGGTGAGTTGTTTATTTTTTTACATTATTTGAGTGACTTGGGGTGATATTGTGGCTCTCTCCTTGACTTTGATCTGTCAATATGGCTCTTTCGAAAAAAATAGTGAGGATCACTTATCTAAAATATATTTTGGTCTGTTTAACACTTTTAAGTTCACTACATGATTCCTCGTGTGTTCCTTCATAGTCTGGATGACTTCGGTATTCATTTATAATGTAGGAACATTGAATGAGAAGGCGTGTCAAAACCTTTGACTGGTATTGTATGTGTATACAGACACACACATTTATCAGCAAATAACCTGCTGCCAATAAATAATTCATCCCTAGTAACAGTTCAGCTTTCCAAAGACTTTTCCACATATAAGCAGCTATATTTCACAGACAAGCCAGGTGATTCATCGTCATTGTCTTCACTGAGGAAGAAAGCAAAGACCTTTGAGCTGCTCATGAGAGAGCTTTCATCCCGAGTTTCTTTCTTTGAGACAGGGCAGGTTCTGCCAACATGAGGGTAGTCAGACAAAACAGAAAGAGAGAAAGCCCGCAGGCCACTTCTTTATAGTGTCTTGTGAAAAAGCAAGAGTGAAGAAAGAACGCTTAGGGCATAAGAGTGACACTGCAAGTTTCAACTGGTTGAAGAATCATACTGATCATGACATTTTCTAAATAAAGAGCAGGCACTACCGGACCTAATCAAGCTGATATAACCAGATGTGAGAACAATCATTTGCAAGTGCCTACATCTATCACAGTAGTATATTCAATGACCGTCATGATAAAAATCAGGCTTGAATCCATCCAACAAGCATATAAGCAAACCTGCTGATCGGTCACCTGACTGACACAATAGCTTGCAATTAGGGGTGCCACGATTAGTCGACTAGTCACGATTACGTCGACTATTAAAATAGTCGACAACTAATTTAATAGTCAATGCGTCGTTTTTGTTTTTACTTTCGTTTTCTCTCCAAACTGCTGCGTACTCACCT
>BRDA01036520.1:0-14866 GCA_036984385.1 Crenuchus spilurus | reverse complement strand
GTCCACAACAGACCACCAGTTCCATTACACCTATTGCGGTCAATTCCTTCTGCTCCGAGTTGGGTTTTCCTGAGGTTGACACCAGACCTGCTGCTTACATTGGACTAAAGCTCTAATGCTACTGCATTTTAAATTATGATACCTAATATGAATGCAATGATCACTATTATTAATATCATTAATGTTTTATACTATAGCCTAATGTCAGATTTAACTAAGGATGTAAATCTGTGTCAGTAGTTTGATGGATCCCCTTTGTGAGTCTGGTTCCTCCCAAGGTTTCTTCCTCCAGCCTTGAGGGAGTTTTTCCTTGCCACTGTTGCCTTCGGCTTGCTCACATCGGGCTTAGATTCAGTTTGTTTGATATTAAATATGTAAAGCTGCTTTGTGACAACGCCCATTGTAAAAAGCGCTATATAAATAAATTTTGATTTGATTTGATTTGACAAACAGGCAGCAGACAAACGGCTTTAAGGCTTTTGACCTTTAGCATTCAGACATAGGTTGTATATACAGTAAGAACTGGACCGTGAACTTCTATTTACTCTCATTGTGATGGTTTGAAGCCACAAAACGTTAGATATGGATGCCATCATATTACTTGCGCTTGCGCATTAGATGCTAATTGCAAAGAGAGCTTGTGCAGTAGAGACGCAAGGCAAGGCAGCGCTATTGCCAGACCTCCACCTCCTCTGTTCGGGTGACACCCCATTTGCTGGGAGTGTGCAGCCAGACCGTGTTGTTACGCTACATTAGTCAGATATCAAAATGAGTCACTTACCGAAAAAACTATCAATAACTTACCCCCTGATTATCTGTTAGTACTTCCTGCTGAACAAGACATCACTTCTCTTCAGCATCAAAATGGAGATTAAATTGTATTAACAGAGTCATAGAATGTAAAATAAGCTGATTATTTCAGAAAATTTCTAGCATCCACGACAGTCAGAATGAGCTGTCAATCACTTCATCATGACACCTCTTTAAATATCCCTAAATAAGTTCTATAAAATGCTTTTATTGTAAAGAAAATACTGGAGGGTGTAGATACAACTTGTGAAATTAATAACACAGATGACAAAAAAATTGTTTCAAAGTTTGCTGTAGCTCCCATTCAATATGGCGGCTGTGGGTGGGGTTTAATATTGTACTGTAACCAGCCACTAGAGGGCATTAGAGACGTGTTGGCCTCACTTTTCTACTACCATCAGTGTCCAGTTCTTATACACAGTCTATGGTTCAGACTCCTTGTAAAGTATAAAATTATATATTTCAAGCTTTTTTTTTTCAAGCCGTTTTAATGTTGAAAGCACTTCAAGTTGCAGTTTGCCTACGAAAATGGTGACAGCTCGTTTTTATGATGTAAGCAAATATTATGACTAAAGCAGGTAGTCTGGGCGTAACAGTCAGTGCAGAGAGCTGTTTTCTTATTAACCTTTCAGCAGAGCTGTGTAGAGTAACTAAAACTGAACCAGTAACAATCAAGTATATGAATTAGCAGTCATTTTTATTTTATTATTATTATGGCATTACAACTGCTCTCCCTCGTTTTTTCTTGTCAACCTTTGCTGGATTGGTTATAGACAACACAATGGTGACAATTCGCAAAAAAAGGTAAAAAAAATATTTATTCACTATTATTTCATAAACCTCCCACTGAACGAACATGAACTTGCCTACCAACATAGTGAAAGTACGACAGTGTGACGTCATTTGAATACTATGAGCTCTGTACCTATGAAGTAGATCCGGTAAAAAGCTTAATCACTAATTTGTATCAATACGCCACACATAACAACCATAATAAATAATTGACAGTAGCTAACACGACAGCCAATAGCCATTTGTAATATTTATATTACTATTAATGATGTGTAAATGAATGAACAAAAATGAGGTAATCGAGGTATAACGTGATAATGGCCTTTGATGTGTTCAGTTATACTGAACTAATGAACTTGACGGAGGACTCTTATGTCCTCTTGTTCTCTTAACCTCCGTTAATTTCGTCTAAAGGTGGACCTCGGCGTACGGCTTAAGGCAGAAATATATTTTGATTTCTTCTGGATGCTGATTATTACACAACAGTCACCTGACTTCAGGGCTCTAGAGTATAACAGCACTGGGACTTTTAACTCTGAATGTATCACTCTGCTTTACAGACGTTATATTACACAGTCTACGACCGAATCACAGCCGCGCTGATGTTATAATAGTTCTGCCTCTCGCTTATGTGGAACTACTGTCATACATTTTACAGCAGTGCAGTTTTATTTACTTTTTCCAACTCAGAACAGACTGATAAGCAGAAGTGGCATCAATAAAATCTTATCAATAACATCCTCAAGCTGTACTGTGATTTATTATAACAAGACTGATATGAACAATCTTAAAATTACAGTAACAAAGTCCTCAAGCAATGAACTTTGAATGTTCAAAGATCAAGAGCCAAGTCATGAGAAGTAAGATGTGCAGTGTCAGCACATTCTGTTGACAGCTTAACTCAAAATGTGTCAATTCAGTATACTTTTACTTATAGAGCACACAAAACTCAGCTTTTAAACTTAAAACTATCCCATTTTAACACGAAACTAAGACTGACAGCTCTTAAGCTTAAAACTAAACCAGTTAAAGTCACAATTAAGGGAAGTCAGTCTACAATGATCCCTAATCTCTTTCAAAATGTCCGATAACTTACTTCTAAAGAAGCAAACGAGTAAATAAAACTAATATTATAACCTTTACTTTGACAGACAACAGAACAGAAACGACGCATTTAGACCATCAGTCCAAACTACCACAAACCAATAAAAAAAAGCTACAATAAGCTGAAAATAACCCACGTTATGATTTTTAAAGTATCAAAGCAGGAATAATCACTCATAAGCGATAAAGCAGTCGCTGTAAAGCGCAGAATAACAGACATACCCTTCTGCAGCAGCCATCACTCTCAGCGGCGAGACAAAGTCACATGGTTTTATCAGCTGAGCCAGACGCCACGTTCTTATTGTGGCATTGTGGGAAATGTAGTCCTAACGCGTTATTACGTATCCATTCAATCATTCGTTCAATTTAAACGTTTGTATAATAACATATTAACAATTAATGTGTGACATTAAAGCCCATCACATCACAGTTCGGTATGAACTGAGACAAAAGAAAAGACAAATAAATTTAAAAAGAATACTACAAAAAAGGAATAGGTTTACAAAACGTTTTGTTTTGCAGATGTTCACAACTGCAGACAAGTAATCTTTGCAGTTATTTTAATAACAATCCAAGTTAAATAAAGGGTTGTAAAAAAAGTAACAATGTGGTGTCTTTTAATGGGAATTTCTTTAAAAAGAATAAAACAACATACAATTGAAAAAAATAAGTGTTCAGTGGTTTTGTCAGTTTCAAGGGGTGCAGGAGGAGATGGAAGCCAGCGTGTTCCACAAACTAAACTTTAATAAACAAGATTCAAGTGTGGCTGTGAACATGGACCAAAACGTGATCTTAGCTTTAACAAGGGTGATGTACTGGCGGACAAGGACTGAAACACTGGGAAGGCATTTAAAGCACACTTAATCATGACATGAGATGAAATATGAATTACAATGAAATATGACTTGAAGTGACGTGACTGGGGCTGTGGATGAGACATGATATGGATGTACAGGCAGCACATGGTGACTTGACAGCACATAAACACATACAGAACACGTGACAAAGACGGAGACATAGATGAGGCAAGGGGTGTGGCCAGGGACGCTGCAGGGTCACAGGTTTCTGTAGCCCCTTTATGCTTTGGCATAAATGTTTGGTATAAAAGCATAAACACATATGCTTTTACAGACGAACAGTTTTCATTGGATGACTCAGTGTGGGGTAAATTAAACACTCATCCGCAAATGTCACTGAGCATTATTCACAATCATATATGAATGTTCAAATTATTCAGTCATAGCAGAATATTATTATCTCACTCATGCATCTGCTTCACATGATAAGTGTTTGCTCCATGGTGATGGCAGACACTTTTGTCTTTGCTCCTTTGTTCATAATATACAGTGAGGAAAATAAGTATTTGAACACCCTGCGAATTTGCAAGTTTTCCCCTTAGAAATCATGGAGGGGTCTGAAATTTTCATCTTAGGTGCATGTCCACTGTGAGAGGCATAATCTAAAAGAAAAAATGTATGTAAACAATGTATGATTTTTAAATAATTTATTTGTGTGTTACTGCTTCAAATAAGTATTTGAACATCTGCAAATCAGCAAACATTCTGGCCCTCAAAGACCTGTTAGTCTGCCTCTAAAATGTCCACCTCCACTCCACTTATTATTCTAAATTAGAAGCACCTATTTGAGGTCGATAGCTGCATAAACACACCTGCCCACCCCACACAATCAGTAAGACTCCCAACTACTAACATGGCTAAGACCAAAGAGCTGTCCAAAGACACCAGAGACAAGATTGTAAACCTTCTCAAGGCTGAAAAGGGCTACGGGGCAATTGCCAAGCAGCTTGATGAAAAAAGATCAACTGTTGGAGCAATTATTAGAAAATGGAAGAAGCTAAACATGACTGTCAATCTCCCTCTGACTGGGGCTCCATGCAAGATCTCACCTCGTGGTGCATCAATGATCTTAAGAAAGGTGAGGAATCAGCCCAGAACTACACTGGAGGAGCTGGTCAATTACCTGAAGAGAGTTGGCACCACTGTTTCCAAGGTTACTGTGGCTAATTTACTAAGACGTCATGGTTTAAAGTCATGCATGGCAAGGAAGGTTCCCCTGCTTAAATCAGCACACGTCCAGGCCCATCTTAAGTTTGCCCATGACCATTTGGATGATCCAGAGGAGTCATGGGAGAAAGTGCTGTTGTCAGATGAGACCAAAATAGAACTTTTTGGTGTTAATTCCACTCGTCGTGTTTGGAGGACGAAGAATGATGAGTACCATCCCAAAAACACCATCCCTACTGTGAAGCATATAATAAACATGTTTTCACAAGAAATACAATTTCAGTCACACATCTGTTCTTTACTTCACATTTCATAATGAGTAGATCAATAGTAAATCAAAAGACATAGAAGTTATTAGAATAACATCACTATTTACCTTTAAAGCTTCATCTTATTAAATGTGACTAATTCTGTCTTACAGGATTTGTAGTGGATATTTACCCTGGGATAACCTCATTATCTTGTATGCTACAGATTGTAGATTAGTGTGGTAATAAATAGCCTTTATTATACATATAAAATATATTATTAATGTATTTCACAACATTCATGTCACAGGAGGGTCCCTCTCACTTTCAATAGAACAGCAAACATCTGTCTGGTTCCTCTTTTCCATACATACTGGATTCACGTCTACTCGAAACATCATTGTCTCTTCTTTGTTCCTCTTTTCAAAGTAAAGTAGTTAACAATGCAACAAATTCCAAAGTAGAGATTCTCCTCTTCTGTTGTCCTGTTTCATGGTGCAATACAATGTATTAATGAGGGGCTCGGTGTGTCCTGGATGCCCCCATAAGAGTAAAGGGAGCCCCCAGTAAGAGTATGCAGGCATTTGACTCACCAGTGATATATGTAATTATTTAAAAAGTGTATTCATTTAATGAAATTAGTGTCAACAAATAATTTATTATTAGAGGACATTCAGCAAAATTGGGCCACCTGACTTGACTTTGGAACAGTGTAAAGCACCTCTATATGTATGAATGTTACATTTATTATTTATAATTATTATTATAATTATTATTATTATTATTATCATATTGTTAGACTTTCTAATACCAAAGTATGCTTTACATTCAACACAATCAACTGACACACTTAGAACTCAACCACACACACCGCTAAGAACCGGCAACCAATAACGCACATTTCAACCAGGTGCCAACCATAACTGGGCAAATACATTCATACACACAGTCATACACATTCATTCACAAACACCAGGGTCATTTAGAGCTAGTTCACCCAATCTCCATGTTTTTGGACTGTGGGAGGAAACTCACTATGTGGATAGGAGACACGATAAGAACATGGAAACTCCACCCAGATGGGGACTTAAACCAAAGGCCTCATGGCATGCTAACCACCAAGCCATATAACCCCACAATACAGTCTGTGTGCTAAAGTGGGACAGTGTTTCAGGCTTAAACCTCACCAGATCTTAATGAAGGTCTCAGTGTGTCTTACTGTGAGCTTTAAAAAATAAAGTGGTGTTGAACTGAATGCTGCATCTGCCATATTAGACCACCAACACTGATCTAGAATCAGCATTAGTCATAATGACCATAATTTAGTCGTAAGGATCCCAGGTCAGTCTTCTACCAGCCCTGCCGCTGTCTGAAATGTCTGCTGGAGTTTAATTCATATTTAAAGCTCACAGTCAGTCAACCTGTATCCTAAACCATGTCCACATCCAGCACAGCTTAATTAACATCTGAATGTTTGAGTTTTTGTGTATTATTACAGAAGCAACTGACTATTGAGTTGATAGTAATGTTAGCCTCACAGCTGCAATTCTAAATAAACAATTTTTCATGGCTTGGCTCTGGAGTAAGTATTACATTGTGTAAATGTGATTTCTGACTCAATCATACCTTTAATGGACTCGATTTGTTTTACCTTTGGCCTGTTTGACTTATTCTGGTCCAGACTAGTTCACAACACAGAGGTTATTAATAATCTCATTCATGAACTGTGAACAGAGCATAAGATAAGCTTCGATCTGTTCTAAAGTGCTGACCTCACTGCTAATTGAATTGCAATCATGTAGCTGATATTGATTGTGCGGCCCAGGCTGCAGTTTTTTATTTGTAGCAGAGCCAGCAGGCCGTCCAGGCTGAGATGTTTCATGGAGAAGCAGGAGATAGCGCACCGACCTGCTGAGATGTTTGTTAGGCGTGTTTTCACTGGCAGGTTGAACGAGGAAGCAAACAGATAAAAGATGACATTTCAAATGTCTGTCTCGTGTACATCTTAGTTGAAATGCACGGCCATGCGTGCTGCTTTCTTTCACAGGTTCCTGCTGTTTGTTTCCACCTCCATCCACATTAATGTGGAAGAAAGAAGAGTGACAAAATTAGATTTGCCATTTTATTGGTCTATAATTCTTCAGAACATGACAAAAATGATGCCTGTTTGACAAGTAGTCAATTGCTTCTTTTTTGGTGAGGATATTAAAGGGTTAAGATACCATCCATCCATCAACTTTTGCTTATCTGTATCCATGTCGAGGGGGTAATAACCCAAGTAAATTAGACCAGACGTTGCTCTCCCCAGCCAGCTCTTCTAGCTCATATGGAGGATTCCAAGTCCAGCTGAGGGATATACTGTAATCTCTCCAGCATGTCCTGGGTCTTCCTGGGATTTCCCCTCAACTGGACATGCCCGAAACACCTCACCAGGGAGTTGGCATCATTACCAAGTGTCTAAACCACCTCAACTTGCTCCTCTCGACATGGAGGAGCAGTGGCTCTTTCCTGGATGTTTGTATATCTTATATCTGCAATCTCATTCTTTCATCACAACCCAAAGCTCAGGACCAGTTGAGTGAGGGTTGGAATGTAAACCGATTTGTAAACAGAGAGCTTTGCCTTCTGGCTCAGATCACTCTTCACCAAGACAGACTGGTTCAGAGCCCACATCTACGGATGCTAAACCGATCCGCCTGTCGATCTCCCGCTCCCTCTTACCCTCACTCGTGAACAAGACCCCGAGATACTGAGTACCATGGTCTACGGCCAGACCAGACATCAGTAATCCATTACTGTCTGTGAATATTAGATTAGATCATTTTAATAATGCAGAACAAATCACACATGACACTGAATACAAAACAGAAAAACAAGTGACTAGACTTTTCAAACATGAGACTTTAATCAGATCTATAAAATAACACTTTCTCTGAATGGATTATGATCAACGTTACGGCTGTAAACAAATCGGAATACTTTCAACATATAAATATGAATGAAGTACAAATTAAGAAATATAAATTAGTGGTTAATTTTGTACACTATCACTGTCAGTCTAGTAATGACGCACTTATAGAGGACTGGCATGAGCTTAAGTACAGTCTCTGCTGCAAAACCTCTCTGGGTGCTCTTAGTTTGACCTGTTATTAATAAATAGTTACAGTAAATCACCAGTTATTCATATGTGTTAAAACTCTGAGCACCAGTTATGGGTGATGTGAGATGGCTGGTCCTGGTCTGAGTAATAGCTTCCCTTAGAAATTCAAATCACTCCTCAAATGCTTGCAGTCAGACTCTGTTCCTGAGACACAGTATAAAGCTACTGCAGCAGAATCTGCTTCCATGCTGCTCGTTCATATTACATACCAGTTCAAGCACATATCTGACACTACAAGAGGGAGAGAGTGGTCTTGCCCTGTTGGAGGTAAAATGGAGACACCCAAGAAACCAATTTTGCTCTCTCGGGCCACGGCTGATGTTGGTATGCAGCATGATCGGGATTCAAATTCGCAATCCTCACTTTTACTGATGTTTGAGATCTACACAAACAAAGCTGAGCTCTTGGTTTTTGTCCCGCTGAAGGGCCCCCTCTTGTGGCACAAATTTGAGTTGCAAGATGAATCTACGTAATGACCCTTCAGTGCTGTGCAGCCTAAAAAAAATATTTCTGGGACTAAAAGCTCTCATTTTAGTGTCCAGCAGTAACATGTAAGCATGTACTGTATTATGACCTTACAAATAAAAAAGACACATTTTCTGCTCATTTGAAGGGCTCTTATACAAAAGCATCAACATGTCGCTTCTATTTCATGTAGTTTCTGTACAGAAACACTAAAAAGGGAAATCCTAAAAAATACACTGTACTGTAAAAAGGTTCATCTTTAGTCCAATCAGTCATGCCAGAAAGCCTATCGACCAATAAGAGGAAGTGTTGTGTGTGATTGTTTCCTTGACAACAGTAGTATACATCAAGTTTACTTTTTGTTATTATAACGTATAAGAAAATAAATGCTTACTGGCAAGATAAAGCACATCACTAGCATAGCAACTGCCTCATTGTCTTAGACATGTTTGTTTACATCTAAAGTCAAGGTGGATCACAAAAAATCCTACAATAGAGCAGTTCACAGGTCTTGAGAGTGATGTAGATGAAAACAATGTCCTCATGTGTGGGGTCTCATGTTTATAACTTCATTAATGTTTCAGATGTTGTAGTGTGGGCCAGGCATTATGTTAGATTTAACTTTTTGCCAATGTGACTGCACACAATGGAATTTGACCTCATCCGTGCAGTGAAACACACCCTAGGCTGTGTGAACATGTGCCTGAAACAATTGTGGAGCAGTTTTAACCATGAGCATGCTCAAGGGCACTTCAGTCACAAGACCAGATCCCTAACCACCAGGCCATGGATGGCCTACGTCTGGCTTAATCCATGTTGTTATTCCCACTGGCGAGTTTTTTCTTCATAAGATTTATCAGAGGACATGGGTAATGAAGACAGATAAGTCCAGTTAATCAACATTAGCATACTATTAAAATTTCTAGCAGGGATGTGTGTTATGCTATATAAGTTGAGATTTGGTGGCCTCTCTGGTGAAAAGGTGGAACTGCAAGCAAAAATATCCTCTTGCGGCAGTGGTGTTGTGCACCATCTAAAGCAAAAATTAATCTGGAACTTGGGTTGCTGCTACAACAAGCAGCTTAAATATGGAAGTTGGATGCAGCATCCTAGTAACAGTACTCTAAATGAAAGTACAACATTGCAGTGATGTTAATAATCACAGGTGCACCAGTGGTTCATGATGTGATTGAACAATTAATAAAGTGTGCATGGAGAAACAAGTTGGGTTCAACTTGGGATGCATCTTTCCAACATTGTTTGCTGTAAAATCTATTGGCTGGATGAATTAGATGGTTTAACTACAGTATAGTTACTTTTGTGTGTTGTATTGATTTTCATGGGGAAATAGCCATGATAACTGTAATCAACATATGGGGTCTACAAAATTCAGACCTCACTGATATGAATATTTGAGGATTTACATGATGACTCGGAGCAGAACAATGACATTGTTTTGCTTTTTCCTCCCATTTTTGGCTCATTTATCCAAATGTAAGTTCATTTACTTGACACATAAGCATCACAATTTAAGTTTAGACAGATGTAGAAATGTCATTACTGAACATACAGTGGTGCTTCAAAGTTTGTGAACCCTTTAGAATTTTCTATATTCCTGCATAAATATGACCTAAAACCTCAGATCATCAGTCCTAAAAGTAGATAAAGAGAACCCAGTTAAACAAATGAAACCATAAAAAGCCACTGCTCTCCTAACAGAACATGACTGCTCATCTGCAGTTTGATAAAGATCACGTGGACTAGCCAGAAAACTATTGGAAGAACATTTTGTGGACAGATGAGACCAAAATAGAACTTTTTGGTTTAAATGAAAAGTGTTATGTTTGGAGAAAGCAAAACACTGCCTGCTAGCATAAGAACCTTATCCCATCTGTGAAACATGGTGGTGGTGGTATCAGGTTTGGGACTGTTTTGCTGCATCTGGACCAGGTCGGCTTGTCATCATTGATGGAACAATGAATTGTGAATTATATCAGAGAATTCTAAAGAAAATGTCAGGACATCTGTCCATGAACTGAATCTCAACAGAAGGTGAGTCATGCAGCAAGACAACGACCCTAAACACACAAGTCATTCTACCAAAGAACGGTTAAAGAACAGTTACTGGAAATGTTTAGTTGTAGTTATTGCTCACAGATATGTCACATTGGATCATTTTCCTCAATAAATAAATGAGTAAGTATAATATTTGTGTCTCATTTGTTTAACTGGGTTCTCTTTATCTACTTTTAGGACTTGTGTGAACATCTGATGATGTTTTAGGTCATATTTATGCAGAAATAGAGAAAATTCTAAAAAATGGAAAAATACTGCTAAGCAGGTTTTGCAGATACTTGACACTCATCCTTTTGTTATTTTTAGCTGCACAGTCAGTTTGTAATGTTATCAGGTATGAAGGATTCTGCTTTGCGTAACTGTAAGTATGTGTAGAGCAGTGAACAGTACAAAATCTGTGGAATCCTATTAGTATCTTTCAGATTCTTCAGTTTGAGTTAACAAAGCACAGTGTGATGTTTCTGGCTACTGGGCTCTGAGGTCAGTGCTCTTACAGAAACGTCCCCTGACCAAATACAGTTAATTAAATCCAAGAGAATCCAAGACGTCCTGCTTCTGTAGCCCCAGATCAGAGTCATTATCCACAAACTTATTCTCTGCATTGTTTCTTCAGAGCATTTCAGTCCTATGGGATTTATCTGATTCCCAAACCCATAATGCTGCGTTTTGGATTTTCTCCTCATAGCCACACTGTTTGTTTACAGCACCTAAGCTGTTTCTCTTGGAGTGTGCTGTGTCTGGTTATGGCACCCTCTAGTGGCAGACTTAAGTGGGTGAGGTTCCCAGGTCCTCAGTCCTATCTATAGCTCCTGGATGCTGACAGTCGCTGGGCCACGCGTGTACAGGAGGCGCAGCATGCCATCTTATAATAATTATACACACACAGTCGGGCTTGAACCACCACGTTGCAGTTGAAGTACTTGTCTCGGCAGTTGTCATCTGGAAAGAGAACAAAGCATAAATATCTTCAGTGAGACCATCAGATCATTTTTTCCTTTGAAAATTAGCATTAAAGTAAAATTGAAAATGATGTCTGAATTAGTAAATGTGCCTGTATGTTATTTAGTCTTCTTAGCAAATATGCAGCTTCTAAATTGCAAATACTAGTTAAAGGCTTGTGAGACGTTACCTATGAATCAGCTACATCAGAGGGTCCTGGAAAGCCAGAGCATGATTATTACAGTGGCATGAAAAAATTTGGGCGCCCCTGTTAATTTTCAAATCTGATGATTTATTCACGGGAGAGGGACGAAAACATGCGGGAGCGGGTCTAACAAATCAGTTCTGTAAAGACCTCTAACTGGGGGTATATTATTAAGTGTAACTGCGTATAGCACTAGAGTATAGTTGTATGGTTAACAGAGAGTATAGTTGTATGGTTGACAGAGAGTATAGTTGTACGGTGAACAGAGAGTATAGTTGTACGGTTAGCTGAGAGTATAGTTGTACGGTGAACATAGAGTATAGTTGTACGGTTAGCTGAGAGTATAGTTGTACAGTTAGCTGAGAGTATAGTTGTATGGTTAGCTGAGAGTATAGTATGGTTAACAGAGAGTATAGTTGTATGGTTAATAGAGAGTATAGTTGGACGGTTAGCTGAGAATATAGTTGTATGGCTAGCTGAGAGTATAGTACAGTTAACAGAGAGTATAGTTGTACGGTGAACAGAGAGTATAGTTGTACGGTTAGCTGAGAGTATAGTTGTACGGTGAACATAGAGTATAGTTGTACAGTGAACAGAGTATAGTTGTACGGTTAGCTGAGAGTATAGTTGTACGGTTAGCTGAGAATATAGTTGTATGGTTAGCTGAGAGTATAGTTGTATGGTTAGCTGAGAGTATAGTTGTATGGTTAACAGAGAGTATAGTTGTATGGTTAATAGAGAGTATAGTTGGACGGCTAGCTGAGAATATAGTTGTATGGCTAGCTGAGAGTATAGTAAGGTTAACAGAGAGTATAGTTGAATGGTTAGCTGAGAGTATAGTTGCACGGTTAGCTGAGAGTATAGTATGGTTAACAGAGAGTATAATTGGACAGTTAGCTGAGAATATAGTTGTATGGTTAGCTGAGAGTATAGTACGGCTAACAGAGAGTATAGTTGTACGGTTAGCTGAGAGTATAGTTGCACGGTGAACATAGAGTATAGTTGTACAGTGAACATAGAGTATAGTTGTACGGTTAGCTGAGAGTATAGTTGTACGGTTAGCTGAGAGTATAGTTGTATGGTTAGCTGAGAGTATAGTATGGTTAACAGAGAGTATAATTGGACGGTTAGCTGAGAATATAGTTGTATGGTTAGCTGAGAGTATAGTACGGTTAACAGAGAGTATAGTTGTACGGTTTGCTGAGAGTATATTTGTATGGTTAACAGAGAGTATATTTGTATGGTTAACAGACAGTATAGTTGTATGGTTAGCTGAGAGTATAGTTGTATGGTTAACAGAGAGTATAGTTGTATGGTTAGCTGAGAATATAGTTGTATGTAACAGTATAGTTGTAGGAGAGTATAGTTGTATGTAACAGAGTAATCCAGTTGTAAGCTATAGTGATAAAAATGCTTGTGAGTGTAGCTGGTAGTATAGTTCGTGAATATATGCAAATAAAGAAGCTAACCTATGTGCGGAACACAGGGTTCAGTGTTGCACTCCTCTTTCTCCTCTGGTTTCAGACTTTCTTCACATTCCTCACTCGGTGTCACTTCATCAGAGAGACAGCGAACCTCACGCACACGGAATCCCCCCTCACATGTCTTTGAACACTGTACACAAGGAGAAAACTGACTGAAGAGATCTATGGACCTGTTTTCATTTAGTACACTCTCCAAAAATGTTACTAGATGGTCATTGGGTCAGTACCTTTCCTGTCCCTGGGCTGCTGTTCCTCAAGGTTACGTTTTCAGACTCTTAGTTTGGGAACAGAACTGTATCAGACTGCTGTATTGAAGCAGGTACTAGAAGACATTCTAACTTTTCTGACCTTGAATTTTTCTCCTATTCAGCTTGTAGTCCACATTCAGAAGCAAAAACGAGCAGGTGTAAGGTTACTCACTGCGCTCCAGGCTGTGTAGTACCACTTGGCTCCACAGGCTTTTATATGACAGCTCTGCTGACTGAGCGGCTTGTCCAGAGATGAGCATTCATAGGGTGGCATCACTGTGTGGCCCTCATCCGACTTCATCAGACACACTACTACCCTCTGCTGGCTGCCTGTGCCACACTCTGCAGAGCACTGACAATCCAAACAGAGTCAATCACTCCATTAAAATAACTTACTGTGTGGCCATGCATCTCGTCTCATCAGGAGCTAATAAAACACCTCTGAAGTAGTAGCACCACCTGATGGCTGCATACTGACAGTGCAACACTAGTCCTCACTGCCTCATGTCAATAAACCTGATCAATGAATTTATATCAAGTTATTCAGTAATCATTTATACATTACCTACATTATTATTTAGATAACACTAAACGCTAACACTAGATTATATTAAGTTAGGCATTACTTAACCATTTAATAATGCTTAATGGCACTGCATGTCAAATTCCGTTGTGTGAAAAATCAGATTGGCTAAATTGGTTGATCTTAATGTACAGTATGTATGTATGTGTGTGTGTGTGTGTGTGTGTGTGTGTGTGTGTGTGTGTGTGTGTATGTATGTATCTATCTATCTATCTATCTATCTATCTATCTATACACACACAAAGAGAGAGAGAGAGTTCTAGAACTGTATAGACTGCACTCACCTGACTCCACTGCCCAGTGAACCACTCTGTGCGGCTCTCACAGGGGCCATTGTTACAGGCTTGTGCCTCTTGGGGGCGCTCTGTCCCACAGCCCTCCAAAGGCAGACTGCTGATGTGGTTAGTGAGACAAACCACACCGCGGCTCCGCACACCCATCCCACACTCAGCAGAGCACTGACCGAACGAGAGAGAGAGACAGAGAGAGAGAGAGAGAGAGAGACAGAGCAAGAGAGAGACAGAGAGAGAGACAGAGCGAGAGAGTGAGACAGAGAGAGAGAGAGACAGAGCGAGAGAGTGAGAGAGAGAGACACAGCGAGAGAGTGAGAGAGAGAGACACAGCGAGAGAGTGAGAGAGAGAGAGAGAGACAGAGCGAGAGAAAGACAGAGAGAGAGACAGAGAGAGAGAGAGAGAGAGAGACAGAGAGAGAGAGAGACAGAGCGAGA